>OY856411.1:576547990-576757990 GCA_963693085.1 Alisma plantago-aquatica
ATAGTTTTGTTATATTCCGACCTTCGATTTGTTTAGTACATTATGTCTAAAAGGAACTTACTCTGCACTTAGATAAAGTCATTATGATATTTCCTTGAGCAATCAGAGTTAAGGAGAGAGAGTTATGAATTAATTGTGTTTTCCTAAAGTGAAAGGGGTTAATTGGCAACGTATTAAACATCACATTTTATTTTTTGATTTGGAAACTTAGGGTTTGACCCCTTTAGATCATGTGTGGGCTCCAAGCCGTAAATCTAATATCATATGGGTATTGTTCATCATCTAGTTTGAGACAAAATGGGAAACTAGGAACAATACAATTCCTTATTCTTTCACGCCTCTCTCTCTCCAGCTCATGTGCGAGCCTAGAAGATATCCCATTGAATTCAGGAGATGGAATCAGACTCACCAACCCCTAGATTCCCTATTTTGGTGCATGTTTGAGCTTTTCCCCAATTCATGTCTGCTCGACGGCCATCCCAGGAGGTCCTACCGATATAAGAATCCCTAGGGTGATTTCAAGACTAGAAATTGATATACGAGACCCGACCAAACTCCAAGTGGACTTTCCCTACCCCAATCTCACCCAAATCTCTATAAATCATCTCCACTGAGACCTCCTCCTTCCTAACCCAAGGTGGCTCATGGTTGTCTCTGTCTCAGCCACCACTTTACTTTGGTCAAGGGACGAGTGAGTCCATAAGGTCTGGGCAAAGGCAAATATAGTGATAGTTTGGTCGCCATGGCTCTAAAGTGTGAAGTCAACCTTGGGGTTGACTGTCGTCTATGATGTGTTTGAGATAGGCTCACGACAACCTGTGGTTGAAGGCAGTCGTAGGCCAAAAGACCACCCAGTCCCGCATGCATGTGAGGATTTCTTCCTCGAGGAAAGGGAGAAATAGGACATTCGACCTTTCTTTGTGTGCCTTCCGACAGGGCGTGCTGCGCTGGTATGGTGAGAGGCCATTGGCCAGGCTGGATCCATGTGGTGAAGGCTTGAGACTGGACTACGCTGACATGATGTGTCAGTCTCACTATGGGTCTGTTCGATATATTGTTCTCTAACATGTATCTTTGTGCTTGGTTTGATATTGCCATATCATGACCAATGAGATTCGATCATCAACCAACTCACACTCTGATCTTATGTGTCATTGTTGTCTATCAACCTTCCACAATGACAACCGATTAGGAACATAATGAGAATGTATGTACTCTTAACATCCATATGATCTCATTCTTCTAAGTCATAGACATGAAGACATATGCCATGAGTAATATCATTCTCTAGACATTTATTATATTATTCATTATCTCATAACTGAATATACAAAATAAATTGCAAACTTGCCTTTATTATCAAATTAGGTATCTAACGCCATATCTCAATCATCATATGATTGGCTCTCTGGGCATATATACCAACATATACCACCTATGAAATTTGTTCTACAAGGTCCATATACACCAATATGTATGAGGCCTAATTAACCACTCACATTTCCACTCTTACTGATGAAGGTGATTTTGTCATCTTGCCTAACAAAAAAGATTCACATGTATCAATTGATTTTAAAATCGAACAAGTCTAGCTATCCATCTTTATGGAGTCTAGAATTGTGCCTCACAACAATGTTAGAGATTTTTTTGTTTGATTCATCAAGTTTCAGTTTAAAATTATGTTATAGATACCTATCCCAAGATATCAAGAATAAGACCGTTTGACATAGGGTCATAAAATATGTTGACTATGTATGTAAAACACAAGTGTACATGTCAAAGTAATATAGAATGTTGAGTTCCAAGTTTGGAACTCAAGGAATTGTAAAGATAGAAACTACAACTAACAAACATCAAATCAACTAGGCCAAGGGAAATAATTGAGTTGTTTAATTTTAAAAATAAAGAAAAAATATCAACAAAGCGATTGAGATTTGTTGTTTTCTTTTTCTTTTTTATCTAATTTTCCTGGGAATAAGCCAGAGAGAAAGCACATAGTGGACATTGAACGTTGCCACCCTTGACCTCCCGAACAACAATAGATCTAGAAGAAGAAGAGTGATGCTGCTTTTGATCTATCTACTCCTTTCTTCTTCATGTATGTCTCGAAGGATTGGTCAGAAATCTCTAGAGCTACTAATGAGGTCTCTCATCTAGATTTGAACCTAACTACATTTTCTATTAAGGATGACAAAATGCTCTTCCTGGCATCCAAGCCTACTGAGAACTCCCTTAGATGGAAACATTTTCTAGATGGATATGTTATAGGGTTTAATCAACATCTTCTGACCCTTAAAGACTTTCTCTACTAGTTATGGAACCCAACAGGTTTGCTGGATGTTGTCAACATAGGAAACGATCTCTTCATCATTCAATTTTTGAAGGCAGAAGATCTCAAATGAGGTATCAATGTGGGTCTATGGTATGTTAGGGATCACCCTCTAATCCTCTTCAAATGGATTCCTGGTCAAAATCTGGCAAGAACAACCTTAAAGAATGCACCTATTTGGATCCATATTTACAATCTTCCGATTGAAATCTGGGATAGGTGTATGTTTAACGTATTGGATCATTTTTTGGTACTCCCTTGTGTACTAATGAAGCTACTAAATCCTGTTCTAATCTAGAGTATGTGGGAATCCGCATCTTAGTGTCCTCTTCATCGAGCTTTCCAATTTATGTTGTTCTTCAAGTTGATAATGGTTGTTTTATTTTTGTCGATCTCTTTTATGAATGGATCCTTACACATACTCCACATGTTTGTTCTTTGGTCATGAAGAACATGAGTGTAAATTTTCCAATGTCCCTGACGGTCCTGATATTCTAACGGTGGGTAACATTGCTCGTGAGACCGCAAAGCTTCCTTTGAGTTCTTCTAAAGATAATTTCTTTGATTAATACTTGAATCCCCTTTACCTTCAACACAATGCTGACTGGTTTCTTATTTTGGGAAAAGCTCAATTCCTTCAACTCCTTCTTTGCATTTGAACCAAGTTCTTCTAAAGTTGTTAGCTCATCTTTTCATTGTTATAAAGTCTCAAAATCTCCTGCAGATAATAATAAGAAGATCAGCGTGAGCATTTTTCAGCGCCTTATTTTCTCTCGTAACCATATGTTACTAAATGGTCTAGAAGTGATTAATGAAATAGATGATGATGTTGGCATCTCAACAACCAAGGTCATTAAATGAGTCACTCTCTCCACATATCCTCCTCGAATGTGAGAGGATCCAGTAACAAGGTTACTGGTGTCTTGGGGGAGATGAGAAGGCTACAGAGTGATATTTTTATCCTTAATGAAGCTAAGATGAGAAGAAACAAGACTCCCAGATTTATGAATAAGTACTTTAGTCAATACAATTGGATGAATAACCATGATTCCCATGCTTTAGGTAGAACTTAATTATTTGGAAAGAGGACTCATACAATATTATTAAGGTTAAAGTAGGAGATCAATTCATTCATGTTCTGGTTACTTTTGGAGTTCGGGTACTTTATCTAACTGTGGTTTATGAGAACAATGCTTATAATGATAGAGTCAAAGTTTGGAATGCAGTTAAAGATCTCAATAATTCAATGATAAATGGATTATTATTGGTGATTTTAATATTGTTAGGAAGGAATCAGAAAAAATAGGTAGGAAACCTCCTATAAGAAATCGATGGATGACTTCAACAACTTGCTACTTGATTGTGGTGTTTGTGAACTAGATTTGTAGGATCCTCTTTTTACCTAACTATGAAGATTGATAAGGTGGTCTATAATTCCAAGTTTCTTGTTGATAGTGCTGACATTCATGGTCACATCCTCTCTAATATTGTTAGTAATCACAAGATCATATCTTTACATATTGGTAAGCCTCATAAAATTAGGTCTCCTTTTAGATTTTTTAATGCATGGACAAGTCATTAAAACTTTCTTGAGATTTTGAAAGAAGCATAGGACATTGAAGTTTCTTGTTATTCTATGTATAAAGTTTCTAGAAAACTCTACAATTTGAAAATCAAGTTGAAAGCATGGAACTGGAATGTTATTGGTAATCTCTGTGATGTTGTAAAAATTGGAAATGTAGATGCATTACATGCTCAAATTGTTGCTGACATGAATCCAAATAATGATGTCCTTAGAGATTTTTCCCATGATAAGAAGAAAGCTACAACTTTGTCTTACCTTAATGAGGAGTCCTTCTTCAAGAAAAAATCAATAGTTCAGTGGCTTAGAGAAGGAGACTCTAATATGAAGTTTTTTTATGCCTCTGTGAAAACCATGAGGATCATGAATCAGATTACTAAACTTTCCCTTTCTTATTATTTGGAGGCAATCAATTCTCAAATTACAAACTTCTACTCTTCTTTATTCAACAAAGCCAATGTTGTCTATGATAGGAAGGGTCCTTGGAATGGGCCTCCTCTTAGTTTCGACCAAAAAGGTTTCCTTACTGCTCAATTAACTCAGAAAGAGATTGATGATATTGCTTCTTCCTTGAAAAAGGACAAAGCTCCTGGTCTCGACGGTTTCTACGACCATTTTCTTAAGAAGTCTTGGAGTATTATTTTCCCTGATATTAGCCTTGTTATTAAATACTTTTTTCTCAAACAAACAAATGCTTCATGAGGAAAATAGAACATTCATCTCACTCATACTTAAGTCTGGAGATTCTTCTGATATTAGAAATTGGCAGCCTGTTGAAATTTGTAATGATACTTTTCAAATCATTTCAAGATTTTGGCAAACCATCTCCAATCTATTTTACCTTCTATTGTGGACTCCAACACATGTGATTTTATTAAGGGAAGGTCTATAAAAGATGCTATATTCTATCTAATGAAACCATAAGTAATTTTCATAAAAACTCAGGTAAGATGTGTCTTCAGGTTGATGTGTCAAAGGCCTATGACTCAATAAGTAGGAAATATCTCTTTCCTGTTCTATTTAAGATGAGATTCTCAGTTACTTGGATTATCTAGATTGAAAGTATTTTCCTATCTTCCTCTTATAAAATCTATATTAATAGATAAACCTCGAGCTCCTTTAGTCCATCTAATGGAATTAGGTAGGGTGACCCTATTGTATCTTACCTATTTGTTCAAGCTATGCAAGGATTCTTTGTTCTTATAAAGGATAATATCACAAGGAAAGAATTATCTCATGTTCAAGCTTCTAAAGATCTCTATGTATCCCATCTAATTTTTGTTGATGATCTCATGATATTCTCTAAAGTGGATTCTCACAGTGCTTCCACTATTAAAAAGATTCTTACCAATTTTGGTGATAAATCTGGTATTCTTATTAATAATTCTAAAAGCTTTGTGTTCTTCAGTAAAGATTCTAACAAGGAACTTCTTTCTCATATTCTCTATATTGATGAGGGTAACATCCCTTCAAAATATTTGGGTGTTCCTCTTTTTGTATGGAAATTGTCTAGGTTCAACTATTTTGTTTTGATTGACAAGATCAAGAGGAAGCTTGATAGCTGGAATTTGAGATTGTTATATATGGAAGATAGATTGGAATTGATCAATTCTATGCTCTCAAACATGCACCTTTACTGGTTTTTCTCCTTCTCTATTACCTTCTCTATATTGGATAAAATTGACAAAATTTGCAGGAACTTTCTTTGGTCTTCATTCAAAAACAAAAGAAACATTCATCTTGTCAAATGGGATATGGTCACCTTACCCAAAGAGGAAGGGAGATTAGCTGTAAGAAAAAGTAAGGACATCACTTCTTCTTGTTTGATTTTAAATATTTGGGATATAGCAAGGAAAAAGGATTCCTTGTGGGTGAAATGGATTAATAAGAATAAGGAAGGATTCCTTTTGGTTCATCTTTGACTCCTGAAATTACTCTTGGTTATTCAATAAGCTACTCAACATTAGGGATTGCTAATTTGATAGTACTGAATACAAAGTTGGAGACGGGTCAAAGATGTTTATGTGGTTGGATCTTTGGACCAAAGGCAAATATTATCTAGTTTCTTTGATTCTCCCCCCTATATCAAATTCGGTCTACCTAGAGATTCTAAAGTGAGTGTTGTGATCTCCAATGGAGCCTAGAATTTCTCCAATTCTAGGAACTCTAAGTCTTTGGTCTCTATTATCAATGATATTTTCTTGGAGTTTGTTGACCATGAACAATTTATTTTATTAGGGAAAGAACATACTAGTTTATTTGGAATCATGTCAGGATTAAAGATAATCCTTCTGAGTTTTTCAAAGGGGTCTGGTCATGCAAAGCCCCTGAATGTTGTACCATTAAACTCTAGAAAGATTGTCATCATAAACTTCCCATTTCTGAATATGCTAGGAGGAGAGGTATTCGGCTAGCCTCTACCTACTTTCGTTGCAAATTGGGTTATGAAAGTATTGATCACATTATGTTTAATTATCTGGTATCTCTTGAAATCTAGAGTAGATATGAGTATTATGTTCCCTTCCTTTTCTAATTCTAAGAATTGGAGTTCCCTCATTATCAATGATAACATCAAGATTAAGTCCTTTATTTCCATATCTATGTATCAAGTGTGGTTAGAAAGAAATTATTGTGTGCATAACAATTTTTCAATGGATTGCTACTAAGTCAGGAGATCTATTGTGAATGATGCGTCTGTCTTCTGATGAATTCTTGTTATTGTTTTTTTCTCCTTTTGGTGGAAAATTTTTGTTATGGGAGTTTTTGAATTATGTTATTTTCCGTTTTTTTGCGGAGTTCCTGGGTTCTTGTTGGTTCTCCTTCTTTGGGATGTCCACTTTTCTTGGTGGGATTTTCTATCTTACAATCAAGTTGAAGATATTTAAATTGATGTCTCTTTTCAAAATTAGTTTTGCTTCCATCTTTTTCCAAGACAACTCTAATTTGCCATGGTTTTGATCATCCTTATTATATCCCTGGCAATTATGTGAAGATAGTTTCTCCTTTTATGCAATAGATATGTTACCAATGTACATATACAATACTTCATGTATATTTTCCTTCTTCCTTCCACATGCATTGTAAACCCTTTTTTCAAAGAATACAAAAAAGCACTAGAGTTAGACGACCAAAAAAGAGATATTAAGATAAAGGTTGTGTAATTAGAGAGATGGATTCTCCCTGATAATCATTTTCACCACAATGCAATTTATGTTAGACTTAAATCTATTTGAAAAAAAAAATGATAATTGGTTGAAAAGAATCAGGGATCTATACATTATGGTACCCACTTTATTAGTGTAGCACACTACTTCATTTAGTAAAAAACTCACTTTTTCAATAACACAAGTATAATATCATATTACTAATGACTTCTCTTTGGATACTTAACCTCACAATTGTTAGATCACTTCTTAAGTGTGTTTTTAGATGTGTTAATGATCATTCTTTTAATGCTTAAACCTACTTTCATAGTGAAAAACATCAAAAGTATAAATACGGTGATCAATTATGAACATGGAACAATGAAGCATATTATCATTAAAATGACAAGCAAAAAAATTGTATGCATCAACATTGTCAAGTGCAAATTCATACCCGGCTACTCTTAGGTCCTAGAGAAGAGGGGTTTATCCTATAATATTCAATATGGTATCACAATAAATTTTAGAGGAGAAGGTAAATGTGAATATAGTTAGATGGAACCAAGTAATAGTAAATAATTAAGATCCCCTCCATACATAGGCGCAAAAAAATGACATTTAGGCTGTCAAATTGCTCCTCAAAGGTGCAAGGATGGTCTTTTCTCCATGTTTCCACCTTTTCCTATCTTTCAATTTTAGGGTTTTCTATTCTCCACTCTTTGATACCTTCTTTATGGTTGACATTTTTTGGGGTTTATAGAACCCTAAGTGTTCAAGGAATGATACATATCGTTGATCTTAGCTTCAAAATCTAGATCATCCATATTTTTATGTTGGTGTCACTGAATTTCTCTATACGTTGTCCAATCAATAAAATGTTGTCACCATCTACAAAGTGGAACCACAATGTTAATGTGATCTTTGAGGCATCATCAGTGGCATCGAGATTGGTGATGGTGTCATTGACTTTTACTGGGACTTTCCAAATTTTGGTGCATATCAGTGGTACCAACCAATATGTTGGTGGATAAATCCAAAATGAATGAAATGCATAAGACTTTTATTAGATCAAGATATAAAAGATAATTTCTTGCAAAAACCATGTAAAAAGATGAAATATATGTGAAAGAGTTTGACATGCTATTTTTTTAAGAAAAATGTGTGCAACAAATATCTTTTACAACAAATATCATGAACAACTGCATAAAATAGCTTATGAACTAACAATTTTTTTGTATATGATGAACTGTTATAAAACAAGAATCCCCATTTACACATAGAACAACAACCTTTATTTATATGAAATTTAAAACCATTCTTGTCCAAACATGAAAGAGGAATGATGTTCCTATTCATTGTAGGTTCACTTGAGTAGTTATCTCCTCTTTCACAAGCCCACTAGGCATATATAAATAGTAGCTGTCTCTTGTAGTGGAAACAACTCCTTATTTAGTTAGCAACACATTGGTCTATCTGTCCCTTCTTTAAGGGTCTATTAAGATATGTATATTTAAACTATTTGAGATCTACATCTATTATCTGATGTCCATGATAAAGAAGTAGATTAATTTATCTAAATAACATATAAACTTGAACTGGAGATATCTATTCCCTTCTTCTTGTTCTTCAGTTCCTCTAGATACAAAGTGTAATTTATTTTCCAATGTCCAACTCGGTGACAATAATTAAGATTGACTTCTTTACCGGGTACTCCTTTGTCTTTAAGAAAACAAGACTTAAAATTTTGGCTAGATGTAGTACTTTTCTATCCTTGCCTTTTCCATTGGAATTCCTTTTTTGTTATTTGACCATCAAATAGATTTTAGAATTTCTTTGTTAATTTGAGCCTCATTTGTTCACAACCTGCCAAGAAACTTTTACAGTAGGTTGACTTAATTATTTGTTGTACAATTAATAACAATTTGACCATATGATTTCAGAAATAATTGCAATATCACATTCATGGCCAACTCTTGACCTAAAGGAAATCCCAATTTTTCTTGACATTTCAAAATACCCAATTAACTTGAGCACATGAGTCCCAAGTATAAAACCTTTTACCATGTTGTACTTAAATAATACTTTGGAGGCATCATAACTCTCTTCCCTTGCTTGTTTTGGTAAATATTCCCAAGGTATGTAGCCATCTCTACAACTCTTATGTTCTCATGTTTCTTCAAATGCTCCTAAGTAATGGAGCATAACATAATGTACTTGATGTACATGGTGTCATCATAATGCTTATGATAAGCTTTCATTTCCTCCTTTGGAGCATTCAAAGTTGATTCTTCTAGTAATGGTGTGTCTATGACATAGACTGTATGCTCCCGTGTGAGAAATATTCTTAAAGTCTTATACCAATTGTGGAAGCAATTCCCATTAACGTATTCCTTCTCAAGAATTAGTTGCAATGAATACCTAGTTGTTGTTGTTTGCAATTTAATTTAAATTCAATGTTTCCATGAGTTATTATTTTTCTATTATTTCTTATAATATCATATTTTTCTACAGAGTTCTCTCAAATTAGTACCAATATATATTAGTTCATAAAATAAAATGAGAATTCTACTAATGAGCCAAGATTTATATTTCTTCAACTCATGAGTCAACTTTTATTGATCACACACAACTTACCTATTAAGGTAGGCAACATTTTCAAATTTCATCTAATGAAACTCTTGCATTGACGAGTTCACAATTATTTTTTGCATATAACCTATATGCCTCTAGGAGATTAATCTTATCAACATCACCTAGTAAAGTCCAACCCAAAGGTGAACACAGTAGATTGAGATCTTTGCTTTGTAAGACCCACATATCTACTATCATACTTCCCTAAGATTGCACCACAATTTGTCATACCCATGCATAATTGAACAAGATTTCTATGTGCATTATACAGTAGAAAACATATAAAACTTAATATTTTAAATGAGTGTTTGTAGTTATATACATATACATACCCAACCACAAATTAATTATAATATGTATCATATATACAATATTTTCACAATCAAACATACAAGCATTAATTTTGGACACACTAATGAAATGCATTTGAGCCTCATAGATTTTTTGTACACCTAAGGTCAATGCATATCATACATTGGAAACCTATGAACTCCCTTGTAAACCTACATTTGTCATGCATCATAGTGTACTTCTCGATGTACACTACTTGGAATTGGATCTCCTAGGCATTCTCATCACACAAAGTCCTCCAAAACTAATCATATACATATGTAATGTCATGATATATAGAACCGTAGAATTTAATTATTAGGGTGCTACTAGGGTATACAAACATTACACGTGTAGAAGAAAAGAGTAGGCTTGACAGAAAAGCTAAACACTTAATCATTAAAGATTTAATCACAATCTGCAAAATGCACACACTAAGGGGTCCTTATCCATAACCATGCTAAACATCCCCAAAACAGAACATTTTTTGAAGGTGGTGTGTATTATTTTTTATGTATATGTTATATGTAATATGTATATATGTATATTTATATATGTGTGTATAGATAAGTATTTATACGTGTGTGTGTGTGTTTATATGTGTGTTTGTGTGTTTGTATTTAAGATTTCAACTAATCATAAATGATATTCTAATAGATTTACATTTGAGATCCATGCAAACAAGGTAGGATACGCAAGGGCAGTGCCACTGCATGGAAAAACTCACATTTGTATGGTTAACCCCATTCTCCAGAAAAAAAATTCAGATTTAAATATTTACAATTTTCCATTTTTATCACTTGAAACTACAAAAATGGTAAAAACCAAATCCGGCCATATCAATTTAATTCCAAATATGATGTAGGTTCATATGGCTCTATATCACTATTGGGTTATGGATGTCGACAAACATTATGGAACTAATGAATAATTTTATCCATAAACCTACAAGTAGATATTTCAAATAATGATGTATCTAAAAGTAAGATATTTTAAAATATACATTTTTGTGGGTCAAGTCCAACAATATTCCTTACACGAGGATGTGTGTTGCTAAATTAGTACATAGATGGTGTTTGATAGTTTCCTCCTAATGTTGTCTCTTGGAATGCATCTCTATGTTTTTCACTTGGACCACCAAGAGCTCCACATGTCTGCTTGAGATACAGGAAGGTGAGGTCTCTCTTGGAAATGTGTTAGAATTGTTCTCTCTCCTACTCTCTCTCCCTTGTGGGTAATGACAAATAAGGTTTTCCATATGTCAAAACGTGTATCATGAACCCTATTAGTCATGTCCTATTATATAGGGGAGATAGAGAATAGGATTTCTAAATTAGAATTGAGAAATGAAAATCCATGAGATGCATTTTTACAATCACTTGCATACTTGCCAACTATTGACTAGTTAGTCCAGTCGATTGGTTGGATAGCTCAGAAGTTTATGAAAACAATATCATTAGGTAGTCAATTGACTAATTATATTAGTTAACCAATTGTTTTCCATTTGATCAGCTCGATATACTAGTCAATCATAAGGGTTTTCAATAATCCTAAGTTTTATTTAATCGATTGTCTCATCAAATGAGGACTCTGTTTGGTATTTCATCTATTGGATAAACCTTCTAATAGTTCATTTGGGCATCCATATAGTCTATCACTATTCTAACTGATCATCTACACATTTTGTTAACCCAATTTAACTTGTTCTGACCATTAAACTCCTCTTACCAGTGCATCCAATGTGTGTGACACTATAGCCTCCACATTAGTTGGTGGTGATGTAAATAATTATGTTATGATTTCACAAGCAATGAGCATTATCTAGAACCACATCATTATCACTCAAGTAATTGGATAAGTTGAGATAAAATTTATCATGTTTGTGATCAATATTACTCTGACCATACAACCTCTTTGTTACTTATGACTAGATCAAATATGAGGCATTGCATCATCATCCTAATATTGTCCAATATATGTTCCCTAATTAAGAGTAAACTATAATATTGAGGTACATGTTAGCTCAAAATCAAATATTAATTCACACGAGCATGTCCAAGCATGTCATAGTCTCACTTATCAAGTGGCCATGATATCACTCCAATAGGATGGACAAATTTCATTTATGTCACTCAAAATATTCCATATGTGTCACAATGCTCCCAATCACTATTTGTATGGAGACTCTTGTTCAAAGTCACATTGAGTAGAGTTAAAGTGCATTGAACACCATATATCATTGTAGTATCTTTAGGTTTATGGACCACAGTCACCGTTATCTCATTAAAATATATTTTGACTGCCATTTTTGGCTTCCATGTATCATAATAAAAGTGGTCTATCTATTGTACTTGTTCACTAACAAGTACCTATGTGCTTGACTTGGTATAAAACATCATGACCAATGACATTTAGTCATATCCCAGCACACATACTAGTATTACGTATTATTTTCATCCAAATTTCCAAAATAATATTTGACTAGGGACCTAGACAAGAATGAATACTCCCTAGGATACACATGAACTCATTTTTAGGTCAACCCAAAATCACATGTCCTTGAGTCTTAGATTTTAAGAACATTATTGTGTTCAATCATTTTCTCATACTGATGTAAACATAATCAAATGGAAATGTGTTTCTTTTAATCAAAGAAGTACACAATATCCCATATTAATCATCATATGACTAGCTATCATGCCATACAACCATCATGTACCAGGAAAATGTAACACACTAGATTGCACAAGATCTATAAGATTCCAGATTATTTTATTTGGATATCAATATGTACACTAGTAAAAGTAGATTCTAAACTTCTATTGTATACCGAAACTTCATGTAGACAGTCTCAAAACCAACCCATAAACCATAGTCCTCTATTTGACACAATACTTGTTGTTCTCGTCTAGGCAAACTATCTCATTCACATAGTTACATGAAACTTCTCTATTGAGTAGGTAGACTTGGCCAATCCAAAGTGTGTTAACTTATTAAAATGGTCAATGACTACTAATATAGAATCACATCCCTTGGTTCTCTTAGTAATACTGACTAGGAAACTGCTAGTGACATGATCACATTTCACTTAGGGATACACAACACCTGCAACAACCCAAAAAGTTTCTAATGTTTTGCCTTCATCTATCAACAAACTACACATTTAGTTATAATCTCTAAAACATCATGATTCATGCTTGACCACTAATACAAATCATTCATATTCTTGTGCATCTTAGTACAACTAGGATGAATAGTAGACATAGAGGAATGATCCTCTTCCAGTACCATATTCCTTAAACCTCCTAGCTCAAGAACATACAACCTGCCAAGGAGACATGCTAAACCACCATCTAACTCATGGAATCCCTAACAATTCTTATCACCTAATTCAACCATATATTTAGGCCACTCTACTACCCTTTGGACATATTTGATCACCTATTACAAAACTATCTTGATCTATTGTTGTGACATAATACGTCCCAAAATAGATACTTTCAAGTACACATTCATCTGACAAAGTGATAGAAACATGTATCTCTTCATGCAACAAATGGAGTACATATGTAT
The DNA here is from genome assembly GCA_963693085.1 of Alisma plantago-aquatica. Classification (NCBI taxonomy): domain Eukaryota; kingdom Viridiplantae; phylum Streptophyta; class Magnoliopsida; order Alismatales; family Alismataceae; genus Alisma; species Alisma plantago-aquatica. Next base: position 576,561,579 of record OY856411.1, read on the forward strand.
ACTATTTGTTCAATAACACAAATACACCTTCTTGTTCAAGGTATCAAACTCTACATTTGACTTTTGAGGTTGATAATCTATGATAAATTCATAGTCCTTCATCAACTCGATTTGTAGTGTATTCTCCATGTCTAACTCCTTTGGTGTTAAAATTAATTTGGCTCTTACGATATGTGAAGATCTTTACTTCTCCCCACAAAATAGTGCCTCCACATCTTTAAATCCAAAACAATGGTGGCTAACTCCAAATAATGTTTTGGATAGTTCTCCACATTCTTCTTGACTTGTCTAGAAGAATAAGAGACCATGTTCTAGTCATGCATAGACACACAAACTAGACATCTCTTGGAAGCATAAAAAATATGATGTACCCTGTCTCAAGAAAAACTAGTGTGGGTGTTCAATTTAACTTCTCCTTCCAACTTAAATAAAATTGACACTCCTTATTCTACAAGGACGATCCACCTGTCATTATTATCTTGGTCAACAGAGAGGATATTAAGCAAAAGTTGTTGATGAACTATCTACAATGACTAGCAAAACCAAGAAAAATATGTACTTTTTTTGACATCCTAGGTTGCTCCCACTACAAGTCTGACTCTATCCTCTTGAGATCTACACAAATCTCCTGTACATATATCAAATGACCAAGGAAAGCTACTTCAGACACACGAAACCAACACTTACTAAATTTCACAGAAAAATGATGTCGCCTCAACAAATGTAGAGCTAATTAAAGACATTTTTCATTTTAATAAGTTTTCTTAGAGTTGATTAAGATGCGACTGATGTTACACCACCAGATACTAATCTAGATACTATTTGAACACTATGTTCATCGGATTCATGAAAACTATAGTCCCTTTAGTTACCCAAATGGCATAAGAGAAAACACATCATGACCACACCTAGTCTTGAAGGTTGTTTTATGTATTCCAGCCACCTTAATCCTTAATATTATATCTATGTAGGGGAACAATTTATCTCCCTTCAGATGATCAAGTGAATCATGCATCCTCATCACTAGTACTTTTTCTTCAAACTCACTCTTCTCAATTGTCGGTAGTCTGTGCACAATATCATATATACCCTTCTTAATTAAAAATCCATAGGTTCACCTCAAGGCAATGTTCCTGAATATATTAACCCATAGTCTACTAACTCATTAAGTTGTATCTTCAACTTCCTCATTAGTAATGGTGATATCCTATTGGTGCTTGAGCTATAGTTGTGTATATATTGATCTCAAAATCAATATATGTGGGTTCTAGAAGAGCTAGTAATTCCTCAAGAAACACATCCACAAAATCTTTCACTATAGGAACATCTTCTATATAAGATTGTTTGCATCTATATCTACAACATGTATTAAGAAGACTGCACATCCCTACATTATCAACTTACATATTATATTTACAGAGATAAAGAACATGTGAAGGATCTTCCAATATCATTGGAAACAATAAGATATATTACCATCCTAAAACCCTGTCCCTTTGTAACCACAATCCAACACCACCTTATACTCCTCTAGGGTATCCATCCCTAGGATCACATCAGACCCATGAAAATAAAGTGGTAACGATTCCACATGAATGTTGTTCCTCAATAAACAAAGGGCCATTATGGACACACCTCAAAAAAATAGATAAACCCACCAACAATGTCTTCAATAAACTTTCATAAGGTGTAGTACTAATATGAAACAATGCAAGCATATCACCTCTATAGTGGTAAACAAGTGTGTATCACCCATACCAATTAAAGTGACATAAATGATGAAGTAAGAATTCTGAATGAAAATTCTCTACCTTACTTGTTATGAGATATAGGGCGACCACCCATACTAGATAAGTCATGAAATAGACTCATCATGTTGTCTGTGGGCGGCTACACCACTGACTACTTATGGATGGTCCAAAAAATCCTATTTGCTAACCTAGTCCTTTCCTAGGACCTCAAGCATCACTAATTTTGAAGTCTACCTCTATTGTTTCACCTCATGTTGCAACTACATAATAAGGTTCTAATATTCCAAACTAGCCACACTAATATCACTATCGATTTTAAAAGCAACACAATCCACTTAGATTGAAGTTGTATACTATGCGTTGTGTGTTCCAATTTATGGCCTAGAGAACCATGTTATTGAAATTAGATCTGAACTCATAACTAGACATGGTGAAAGCCTCTAAATATACTTGTTACCGGTGATTGGCTCTAACTATTCTATGTTTGTAATGTATATCTATTCTGAGGCATTGCTGTTGTTTTATCTAATACCTCATCCAAGTGAACCTAATTTTCTATTAGGGGTTTGGGATGACCTCTTCCTAGACTCAAACTCATGATAGACAATTGTCATCATCTTAATCCTTCTCCTTGACTCCATGAATGATGTGAACTTCTCACAAGTGTCCATCATGGAAGCCATCTTTGATAGCTCAGTATTTAGACCCTCCTCAAACTTTCATGTAATGTCATCAGTTGTTGGTGCAATATGAGGACATAACTAAAATACAACCATATGTTTCAATTATTATTCATTATTGTTCATGATCCTATAAATTAGGTTCTTGAATTGTTCAGTTCTTATAACATGTAGAGGAAATTACTCACCCTCAAGATTCTTTGTAAACCTTGCCCAACTTACTGTGAGAACCCATTATACTAAACGAGATTACTAAAAACACAAAACACAATCAATTACTAATTAATCACATACCCAAAAATATGGGTAAATTAAAACTAATTTCAACATCAACACCCACTCAAAAGCATTTGCATAAGAGCCCAACATCTTTCTTGTATCCATACTATGCCAAGAATTTGATACAAATCATTCTATCATCTTAGCCAAAACATATATATATATAGGAGAACAATAATTGTATATGCCACACAAACAAGCATTAATATGCTAACAAAAATCAGATTTATTTGAAACACCATATACAAACTTTTCCTGCCTGGACCTGAGAGTACAGGGACGACTCTAGGACACACTAGACATATAATCAAATTTATCAAAGATTCTTTACTATAGCTCCTCCTTGCTGCCACATGTTTGTTTTCGTCACTTCCAATTACTTGAAAAAAAGATGTGGAGAACCACAAGGGTGAGACCCATGCCCAAGCAAGAGATATAACCTCCAACAATGTTTATTGATTACAACATTTTTAAGTAATTAAACAGTTAAGTAGTTTAATCAGATATAACAAATAAGATCAGCAGTACTGATGATTATCAAAATACATAAGGAGTAGATAATAACTATCATCATTAGCCAGACTACCATCCTTTATCTTGTTGACAATATAAGAAATTCAGTAGCATATGCATATCTAGCATCATGAGCAAGTCTAGTGACATATCATAGCTAATAACATGAGAATGTCTAATTGGTTGAACATATCAACATTTTAAGAAGAGCTAACAACATAAGCACAACTATCTAGATAAGCATGATTAGCAATATATGCATCTCTAGTTACAAAGGTATGGCTAGCATGCTAAACATATCTAAAATCATGAGATAGCTAGTGTGGAAACACATCCCACTATCACACAGACAGCGAGGTGTTACGCAAAAACGTGCGGAAATCACCATAACCACAGATTACCAAAAATATGGGTTAATTAAAACCGTTTGCGGAAAGCTGATAAATTGAAAAACTATTACATTCCAGTCCTCATCCTACACAGAAACATGTCATATATACATAAACAAGTTCTGATACGTGTCCACAGCTTAAAGGAACAACTGTTCATCCATCACATGAGTTCACCACCTGTTCATATACATAAAGGCCCACATACGGCCGACAACAGGATATACAAAACACCTACGATCACACATCATGAAACAACGTCAAAACACCACCAAGGACCTGAGAGTACAGGGATGACTCTAGACTCTACTACCAACATCCAAAACAGCACATATCCATCGCTTGCCTCTCACTGCTCATCTAGCTGTTCGGCCACGACTCCACAACCACCACCACGTCTAGCTCGACCACCTAAAAAGGGTGTAAACCAGCGGAGTGAGACAATTGAACATTGTCCCAGCGGGAAACATAACTTCCTCACCGCAGCTTCAGAACCTTAGAAAGATAAAGCTATAACAGCAGATAACTGATAACAGGTATAACAAGAGCAGTATATATGAAGCAAAGCTATTCTTACCGACAAGCTTACCAGCTGTACGAAAGGCATATAACCAAGTATCTCTTAATGGAACATGATTGACAAGATGAGATATATTGCTATATAACACGATTAACCAGATAAGATATATTGTCACATAACCTGAGGAATATAGAGGTAACCGCAAGATATAACAGATTAACTACATAAACAAGGCCTCAACCAATGTTTCGTATTTTGCCTTAGTAATTATTATATGGAGGCATTACATATTTTATTATGCCCTGAGGAAGTGAACCGTATCGTTCACATCCAACCTTCAGCTGTGAAGCCTAGTGCCATTCAAGGTCAATGAAAGAGCCGAACTCCACGACTTCCCACCTCGAAGTCAGTACACGAGTACAACAGAAGTAGGACCACAGTCTCATGCTGAAGTGGTCTTAGCCACAGGGTCAGGCTACCCTCTACCTATCCTACCTCGGTACAAGTATTGGTGCTAGTGAAACTGAGCCACAGGCCTGTTCACCGTGCTCTAAGCCATGAACGCATTCATGCTCTTCATATCACATATCCGGAGCCATGGGCCTGTTCACCATGCTCATCACACATCCGAGTCTACAACTAAAGTTTCACTCTTACCTCCTCACTTTAGGCTAGGAGCAACCTCGCATATTCAATAATATGCACTCCGGGTTAATCTGCAGGAGAACCCATTTCACCATCACCAAATCCTGACGATGATGGATCTATGGCCAAGGCAAACTACATGATATATTCTACTATAATTATTTAGTGTCTTTTAGATGGATTGCAATATTCAACCAAGTTATATAACATGCAGGATATATCAGAAAGTAAACAACATAAACTCAACATTATGGTATTATTGTAATCACATCAACCTGATCCGTCTCAAGGATCCAACATCCCATGTTATCACTTGGCCTCTTTCCAACCATCCAGATCCATCTCAAGGATCCTCACATACCATGGGATCTCAATCCCTCATCATGTATTGCCACTGCCTCTCAAGTTTCACATCATCATCATGGAACAAACACATCATCCATGTAACCTCTCCAACAAGAGTAATTATCAAAGTGATGTTACTTATCACATATGTCTCATAGCCTTTTCATGGCTAAGCATCACCTGCATGGTTAGTGTATTCAACAATCATAGTTTCATCATAAGGACTATGTTTACTATCATGAGATGACATTCAAGATGCTATACCTATCAATCTTACTCTATCTGGTGATCAAGTGCATAAAGCACATCATAAAAGCAACCATTTATGTACTTATCCTTGCCTCAACATTGCACAGATATTCAAGGGAATCACTCCATACATATGGTCATGTTTAGATATAAAAGGACAAACGTTATCATTACTACTACCATTCGTTAGGTAAACCACTTACCATTATTCTACTATTACCACCACCATTCGTTGATTAAGTGCTTTATCACACCAAGTGACATTAGTGACTCTATAATTTCTTAATCAGGCTTCAACTTATGACCACATACATAAGACACATCATTAAACAATTATATCTAGACTTGTCCTCATCTCAGTATTATACAATTAATCAAGGTGTTCACTCATTCATGTAATCATGCTAGATATACAGAATAGGCATTATCATTACCGTTACCATTATCATTATCATTATTATGATCATCATCATTATCATTAAACAAACCACTAGTGTAACTACCACTATTCTCCTTATCATTAACAGATAAACATGATGATCACTTCATGCATATAGTCATGCTACTACCATTACTATTCTTAACATAGACAGATAATCATCATAAATAACTTAGAAATACATATTATCAACACAGGGTGACATTTAGGTTTAAGCGCATTATTCACACAAAGTGACAGTAGAGATTATATCCTTTTCTTAATCATGCCCCATAATACTCTGCATTACATGCTCATCATTATTCTTGGGTATTATACCGATGATTATGATGATTAAGATAAAAGGAACTAACGTTGCCATTATCATTATTATTATCACTAAGTGAGCAAGGAGTCAACAACGTTTAGGCAAGGGTATATATGTACACAACTAATTATTTCCATGATACAAGGAACTGTCAACAAGGATAACAAAACCCTCACTACAGCTCACCACAACCCTCACTAAAAGGGGGGATGTAACGACCACCTACCCTCACCCAAACTCAACGCACCAAACAGCGAGCAGCAACGCTGCGTTGCCACCAAGCAACCAGCACGCGACGCTGCGTTATGGGGAGAAGTGTCACGCATCAAGGGAGTGTCGGGAACCCTCAACTATCGGGCAATGCCCGTCTCGCCCCCTGCATTATCAGCCGACACACATGGGCAGCACAACGCCCGTCACACTCTACCCACAACGCCCGATACAAGGGCTAACGAACAGGTCATCTCAAGAGGATAACAACCAAGAGAGAGAGAGAGAACATGTCCACAAAACGTGCAACAGATTAGCTAAGGCCTAACGGCCGACACAAGGCAAAGGAATGGGCATGTCGCCCTTCACAAGAGCCAGGGGTGTCGCCCGACACCTCAACCTATCGCCCAACAAGGCCTATCGGACAACACATGCCACACTTGGTCTATCGCCCACCACAAGAGCAAACATGTGGCCCAACATACTAAGCCAAGGGATAACGTCCACCAGGTCATCTTCTTCCTCAACACAAAGGCACTCGAAACCCTAGGAAGATGGCTCACCTCAATCGACCAACAAAGAGAGGTGTTGCTCACCTACAAACCCTAGATCACAAGGATCGGCCAACATGAAGCTAAGCAAGAAACTAAGCTACTAACATGTAAACAAGATCATAGCAAGAGATAATGGGGTTAGGGTTAGAAGTTATGAAACCCTCCTTAAGTTCCAAGATCCAAAGAAAAAGAAGAGCTCTAAGCTTCAAGGGATGTCGACCTCCTCTTGCTCCTCCAAGGTATGTCAGCCGACAAGCTTGCTCCTTCAAGGGTGTGTCGGCCACCACTCTCTTCTTTAAGGGGATATCGGCCACTACTAGCAACGTAGAGAGGTTGTGTCGTGCAACAAGGTGGAGAGGAACCAAAGGGACCTTAAGCTAAGGAAAGAACCACCTATATAGAAGGAAAGGGAGGAGAAAACAAGGTAGATCCAAGAAAGGTGTCGCCCACCCAGAGGACACTTGTCCTAGAGCTCAAGCCACGATTCTAGCAAGCCTTATACACTTGTCCAAGGTATGCTCCAAGTGTCCACTAAACAAGGTCAAGGTTGGATCAAGCACCATGGTCGACACAAAGCACATGCACCATGGGCGATACAACAAGCTTGCACCATGGGCGACACACCTCATCCTCATCTTGGCCGACACAAACAACTCTAGGTCGACACACACTCCATCTTGGGCGACAAAAGCATCTCTTGGGCGACACAAGGCTCAACCAAGCCAAAACAAGGCACCTCAAGGCCCAAACAAACTCAACCAAGGCCCAGAGAACTCAAGCAATGAGCCCAAGCCTTCCTCTCAACCCTAGAGGAAGCAAAGAGAGAGGGGAACACCTCACAAGGTGGAAAACTTGCCTATAAAACCATAGACTTGGGTTATTTGCAAGTAGCCCCTCCAACTCTCAACAAAGCACAACTAAACCCTAATCACCACTAAAGTTGATTAGCAAGCACCAAAGCACCAAGGTTAAGCAAAACAAACAGAATAAACCCTAAACAAAGGTCCGGGTCCTTACAACTAGCATCATGATTATAATCAGCAGTAGAAGTATACTTATCAACATAATCATGGCTATTGTATGTAAGCATCTACAATCTTAAGCATATCCACAACATAAGTATATCTACTATCTCTTAATTGCACTAAACATCATCTTTATGTAAAGATAACAAACAAAGGTTATCATCCAATGTGAAAAGTTGTGTATAACCCTAAACAAATATGCTACACACTTGTATTACATCTTTTATTATGCCCTGGGGAATTTGAATTGTACCATTCAAAGTCCAACCGACCCCTGCGAAGGGCTATTCGGTTCCGTACAAGATCTATGAGTGTCTCTATCCTAAGATCTCTTCCCCTCGGTCAGAACGAGTAAAAAGGCAGTGACATATCAGTCAAAGCTGCCACCACATCGACATATAGTCAAGCTGATAACCACTAGTCTGACTTTGGTACAGGTCACGACACTAGAAACCAGGGTATTCAAACCCAATCACTGAGGTACAACCGCAGTTGTCCTCTAATCACATCATGTTATAATCACCAAGACATGACCGCAACCATTCTCAATCACATCAGATGTATGAGGTAGGACCATAGCCAACCTTCACAATCTGCATTGTGCATGACAAGGATATATCCTCAACCTGCCACCCCCACAAACTCAACAGTATGCGCTCCGAGTTTCCCTTAAGAATACTTGTTTCACAATCCAGCAAGTTCTGACACTGGAGATGGCTCTACAGCATAGGGCACTACATGATTAGAGTTGCACTTGATTAGTTATGCCAATTGGGTGAATTAAGGTTGCATCAAACAAGTGGACATACAAACCCTAATTCACTTCTAAAAAGCATATAAATATCACAACTTTGAAAAGATATAAAATGTGTGAAACATAATTTCTCATCTCATCATCACATGGTACTATTCACTTGCCACTCATGAGACCACACTAGTCATCATACTATCACAAGATATAAATCATTTTCACAATATCACAGGGTATCAACACTTATCAACATAAGAGGATTACACCTTATTTAGGGCTCAACCATGCCCAAATGTCATTAAGACCATCATATTATTCCCTGCAAGCTCATCATTATCTTTGCATACCTTATAACAAGGCTCAACAACATCACTTACATACAATACACTAGATCAACACAATATTGCATTAATGAGCTAGGAGATATTCATAAACAATCATAGTAGGGTTATATTAACATTAAGAACATTCCTTTATTACATCACCATGAAAGGAATCTAGATATGATTAACTCTCATCATATTCATAATGCACATGTTTAGCATAAGAAAGTATCTACCATGTGGCTATGATAACCACCAATTAACATATCAAGGTTATAATCATATGAAGGAGGTTATTCCACCATAATTACATCATATAAGAATGTTAAACATGAATAATCATCTTTATCTAATTGCATTAGAGTTAGGGTCAACATAATAAATTATATCAATGTTACTAATCAACACTTATACCCAAACCCTAACTCACGACATCCCCATTGGATCATGGATGCATAAGGTGAAGCATCACTATCAAATTCCATACTATTCTCAAGTATGAACCCACACATAAATCAAGGTGTAACCATCAGGTTATAGCATACTAGGGCTTCTACAAAAATAAGAGAGTACTCCATGATTGTATTAATCATTCAAGGACTATTCTTACTCAATTACCATCATTTAGTTATATTAAAACTAGGTATAACAAGCTATACTTCTTTAGGGTTACATATTAACACAATATGATTATCATCCCTTCTATTCATATGAGTGAATAGGTAAGACTACCTTTTTAAGGGCAACCCTCCATTTGTTCCATCATCATTCAACCTGTATCACCATACCACAATGTCACCCAGAACCATTGGATGCTTAAAAGGTAAGGCCATTGGTTGTTTACATAAGTAAACACCTTAGATAAGCCATCTATGAAGTCCTTGATTTATTCTCTAGAAAGAGTCAACATATAACCCTAGGCATCCCCTGATTAACAACACAAAAAGTTCCATTGAAAGTAGGGTAAAACCCACAATCGACTGTTCATTTAAAACAAGCTATCCAATGTCAACAAGTAAGCTCCTTAAGTTGATCACATAAAGGAAACCATATAAATAAAATTATTAGGACCAACATATTACATTAGCCATAATTCCACTTTATTGGAGGAATAAACATTATATCTTGACCATTGGGTCAAGTTCATATATTAAAACCATCAATTACAGTATAGGTCCAACCATTGCATCAAGTGACCCAAGAAACCATTGGTCTAAGGCTTAGTTGGTGCTGCAACTACAATGCTTGACTCAACATAGGGTTTAGAGACCTGATCCACCATCATTAGTGACAATTAAATCACCATAGGTTATTAGATCAACACTATATTCATTAATCAACATCAAATATTAAGCTAATGTTGTCATTGATTGATAACATCAGTAGGGTACTTAATGGTTGATCATTAAACTTCTAATTGGTCCAAAACCTGACCTAAGGGGGTGACCATAGGTTGTCACCATAATTTGAAACCCTTGATCACAACCATAATTTGTTATGAAGACAACACCATAGGGTTTTTGCAATGGTACCATCATCGGGTCATGGTTTATAGAAGAAATCAGCTTAAAACCCTAAAATTGGCCATTGTTTGATAGGTGCTTAGCATCATAGGTTGTCAAACCGACCTGATCCGAGTCATATTACACCTTAAGAATGACATAAACATGATCAAATGTTCATATATAACTAAAATAATAACATGGAACATTATAAAAATCGAAATCCAAGTCAAGCATAGCTTTTTAGTGCATGAATCATCATTTTCAAGCAAGAACATGATCTAGAAAGCTTATAGTAAGCAATAAAAGTGGAGTAAGTTATAAAACTTGCCTATAATAAGAAGATGAAACCCCACACAGAAGAAATCTCGAGCAGGTAGGGTAGAAAATCCTAGAATAATCTATGAATTCGTCCATCTAGTACCTTTCTTTATCAATTGAGCAAACCCTAAGCATAAGGAGCAAGAAAGGTAGGGTTTTAGAGATTTAGAGCAAATTCTACCATGGAACAGTAAGGTTACAACCTGGAGGAAGCTAGGAGGAAGGATAACAAAGGAACAAACGGAGGAAAGAAGGGAATTCTTACACTTTTAGGTCAAGATCACTAGAAGGAAGCTTTTTCAACCCTAAAATGAAGTCAATTTCAACCTTAGAGCCTTTCTCCAAGAAGATCCCCACTTTCTTCTTCCTTGGGCAGCAAAATTCGTAGCTGAACCGAGTGAGAACGAGATTGGAAGAAGGAGGGAGGTGATGGAGAGAAAATGGATCGTTTTGGTACTTGGGGATAAGTATATGACACTTTAAGATAAAGAAAAAGAAAAAGTTGAAATCCTAGTATCAATCCAAGTGTCCATGGCCTTAATTTATTAAGAATATACAAGAACACACACAAGAAGCTCCCCCATCATGTGTATATACCTGCTTAGCTTTCCTTTGTCGAATTTCCCAGCTAATCAAATAATTCATTAGTTGATAGTTACTAAAGGTAGCTCATCCGTGAAGGGGAAATCCTAAAATAGCCTTGGAGAAAACACCTTCAAAACAAGGTTAAAATAGGAATCCCATGGCTCAAAAAGCTCAATAATGATGAGGGAATATCCAAGGAACATAATGCAAGTGATAAATTGCAAAGAAAACCTCTCAATTGGGTAAATTGCTGAAAAGTCCAAAATGTGCATAAAATTGCATAACTTGCTCAAACAATGTCCAAATTGGACCAAATTTGAAACTTAAGCTTGTCTTATGATTTCAAAGCATATCAAAATGTTATATTAGGGTTATAATAATTAAATTATGATAATTAATCTTGTTCAACTCACTAAGCAAGCTTAGGGGCCTTACACTTATCACCTCTCCTAGCCTCCTAGACCCCTCCATGGCCCAACCATTTCCAGAACTTACCTTCCTGAAATATCACATACTTTATATTACCCTCCTATGGTATATTCAATATCTATAAAGCTTTGTGCAACTACAAAGACAAAATATTCTCATATTACATATCATTTGTCCTCACGTACATTGTTTCCCCAACTCTTCTCAACCTCTTGAACGTATTCCCAATTTTTTTTGGAAGACTCAAAATGTGGGGGGTAGTGACTTTGGTGAAGTATGCATCCTATCCATATCAAGGTGGACATAAGATTTCCAAATATAGGATTATTGGTTGGATGAACTGGTACCTATGGGTTTATGCAAGGCAGTGGAGGTTCCTCCTCCGACCCTCTCTTCTATGTGCCATTTTCCACTCCTCAATTTTAGGAGGAAAAAAGATACTATATGCATGCTCTCAGATAGATCAAGAATATCTACACAAACCTAAATGTTGATCAGATGTGGAGAACCCACAAAAAAGACACAACATCATGTGTCTTAGTAACTCTAGGAAGGCTAGGTCTTTGATACCAGCAAATATGGAACCACAATTCTAGGATTATTGCATAAGAAATCCCCATGGATGATTATAACATAGATTAACATCAAAATTGACAAGCCAAATTCAATATCAGGGAATTTTATTAGACCAATGAGGAAAGGATATGTTTAAATAAAAATTCCAACAATAGTCACATGTATGATCAGACTAAATTCCACATACTCATATTCCAACAGGTAATTGTATAACACCCATTTTTAGTGAGCACTCACCATTAGTGAATAAGATCAGACAACTTATCCAAAATATCTACTAGTGAATAAATATAATCTATGCATCCATCATGGAAATGGCATACAAGCTAAAAAGTAAGTTGAGAATACATCATTTTAATTAAAAACCCTTCTCATACCACTATATACATTGATGACTCTAGGACACAACTAAAACTAAACTCCCATAAAATGTCACTACCAATTGCATGAATGAAACTCCTCACAAATGAACCCCTAGGCTAGATGCTAATAAACTAAAAAGGGTGAAGAAGTATGAGGGTAAGAACAATGTCACATTCAGAGATATAACATCTATATAGAACTCTAATCTTTCAAGTTCTACTATTATATATTATTAAATAGTTGTTTAATAGGTAGGTGCCATTACAAAACATATTTGAGTTGTAAGGGTAACATAAAGTAAAGACAAAATGTGTATTGGACACACTAGAGTAGTTAAAACAATATAATGTGGAAACTGTAAGATACTAGACAACTAAAGCCAAATAACTTGATACATATTTCATCATTAACTTGGGTATTTGGCATTTGCCGCCCAATATCCTGTATCCCACTACTAAGGATCTTAGGATTATCTGGCCTTTATTAAACCCCACCATGACTCAGTTAGTGTTATCATAATAGGTTGGCCTCATTATCCAATGACCTACATATAAAAACTAGGCCTGTCTTAGGCACTTAATTCATGACACCTATAATATCACATGGGCCATACTTCCTTTTATTCATCATATCACATATTTTTCAATCTAGTGTGATGTCCCCAGATTTTCAAAATCTTAATCTGATGTTTGATGTCCAAATTGAAACCCTCACTTCAGTGAGAATCCCAATTTAAACACCCCACACTAGGCTAAGAAGAAGAAAATCCGAGGAAGTCAGAAGGAAACAACAGTAGCATATGCACATGAATAATAAAAAAATCACAACACATGTTCACCATTCAACATATAATCACAAAATGAATTATTACAACATTTGATATTACATATTGAACAACAAACTTCTACTTATACATGTACTACATCTACAACAAGATCTTAAGACAACAGGTCCACCTATACACCTTCTCGCCACACAACTCTCAACTATCCTGGTCTTCACGATCACATGCCCACATACCTAAAACAAAGATTACATGTGGTACACGTCACCACAACATTTAAGAATATTGTACTGAGTACACCTACATGTCTTTTATATACCTCTTATTACTGATATTGGCTATTAGATAAAACTAATACTTGGTAGCATTTAAACAAATATAAGAAAAAGTGTATAATTGTACAAAGATATTCATTAACAAAAGAGAACACATATTTTCATCTCATTTTCCATTATATATTCATGCATTGACCGGTGAAGGTTTTGATGCATTCTCTTGACTCTCAAGGAGCTCAAGATTAAGGCCTTTATGATCGACTACAAAAGTGTTAGATCATATGTACAATGTGACCAACTTTCAAAGAGTTAAGTCACTTCCAAGCACTATACTACCAAAGAGTTTAGTGCTTTCATATAATGGAACAAATAAATTATGTTTGATGTGTTTATAGCAATAAGTATGGAAAATCAAACAAAATATCATGCAAGAACAATCATTTCATCCAATATCATATGCCAAGTATTTGGACACACATAATACAACCATATTGAATAGTAGGCCAAGTAAGAGGTAAGGGTGTACCTTGAATCAAGATAATCTAATCATCACATGTTTCTCAGGTCAAATTTATCATTGATCAAACCCTGATTAAGATAAGATCATATGTCACCATCAGGTTCTCATCATCATTAACCCTAGTTATGTTCATTTTAGGGTTTATCTTGGTTCATTATGATATCTCATTATTTTTGGGTTTTGTGGAGAAAACATGCGTGGCGGAAGCAATAAAATCCACACAACCCGAAACAGGATCTCGTCGACAACAACGTATTTGGAAAGAGTGTTTGCGGGATATACCTTATCGCGGAGCAAGTCCAGTGATGTCCCGCTGCACGACGGTGCAACACTGCTTGTCGACACGGACGGAACTTCTCTCCCGTTCGCTGTCGCAGGTTGATCCGACGGTGCTCCTTTGCGGCAGTGATGTCCGCCGCTCGTAGCGCGTGTAGGTGGTCGTCGACGTCTCCGAACGCAGGCGTCAATGCGTCTGCGTCTCTACTTCGTCCACGCGGATGGACGGAACTCCACGTCGCGCTTCTCAAGCCGGCGGGAAGGAGTGTGTCTCTACGGCGGCGTGTTAGCGGCGCGTTTCCCTCCTTTCTCTCCTAAGGATGATGACAGCTAGGGTTTACGTGCGTGAGCATAAATGGAAAAGCCTCTCTCTATCTTATATAGATATCGGCCGTCAATCCTCCTTTAAACAGGATACAAAGGGAAATAGGGTTTCCTAAACCCATCGGTAAACAGAAACACATCGTTAATTAAAACGCTCGTGGATTAATTAGAATATTTCGGAATTCATTAATTAACCAAATAATCACATTAATTGATTAATTAATATCCAACTCCATGCAATCACTTGGGATGGCTCTACGGGCATACATATACCAACAATTATTACTTGTCTTGTCATCATGCAATTATCTTACCGATGTCATATTCTAGATTATGTCTCATTAACTGGATATACTCATGTGTCACATTATTATATGAACATATTAACTTAGGTTACATTCATTAGTCATATTAGGATTTATATCACTTTAGGAGTCAACATCATATAATCATGATTATGTGCATAATATTGATATGTTAATTTCACGTTGCGTTCCATATACTGTTATGAATATATTTTGGAATTTCTAAGATTTACTGAGCATACTTGTAATTATTGCATACTAATTAGGGTTATTAGTCCTAATTAGCCATATAGAAAAAATTACATAATTTCGTGTATTAAAATCATAATTACTGACATTAGAAAGATTATAAACATGAATATGGATTTACTGACATTTTACGATAATTTTAGGTCATCGTTTGATATTTATTATCCATAAAATAAGAATTTCACAACTCACATGATATACCTGATATTTAAGCTTTAAAAGACTGATATTATAGTCCCATGTTATTCTACAATTTTTTTTTAAAATTTCGATACCTTGTTTGTATTTTGATGATAACTGTGCTATTCTCTAGGAATCATCTAAGAACTACGTACTTTCTGTGATTTTTACCTTCTTCGACCAATCCTGATCCTCCACGTCACCCAACAAGGGGCGCGACTCCTTTTTCTTCGGGGCAGGGGGCCGCTTCACTGGTCATGCACCTGGTTCGCTACCTGGACCCGGTCTTCTCTGCGGGTTGGACCGCCCGCTTTGTTTCTCTGTTCCTTCGCGAGTCTCTGCACTCCCGTAAACAGTTGCCGCCGTCATTAGCCCCCGCTGCGGCGCACCATCAACAGATCACGGTCTCCTCATCGCCTCCTTTTCTCTCACACGTAGTCGGGATTTCCTGGGAACGGCCGCCGCCTCCGCTGTAGCTAGGGACGCTCCTCCTGCGTGAGCGTTGGCCATGGCGACCTTACTCTCCCAGAATCTCTGTCTGCGTCTTGCTATGTCGACGGTCTTGCAGGTTCATCCAGCGTCTCTCCTCGTCTGTGATCTGTCACTGTTGAGGCTCTTCCTCCTAGGATCCATCAAGATCGCGAGCTTAGAATGGTCCTGCTGTGCACAGCCGTCTTAGTGCATCCCTTCAGAATCGACGCCTCCAAAGCAAGCACCTTTGGCAATGAACTGGGGGATGAACAACACCCCTCGTCCACTCTTGCTGAATCCCACAGTCTCGCTGCCATGACCTGAAACTATTGTTTAAAATAGATTATCGTCGTTCATGCAACAACAACAGGTGCAAAAATAATTAACAGAGCAGACAGATCCAAGATAAGAATCGAAGAACAAACGAATCAGGAGAATAGAAAACAGAAGTTAGATTCGCAAACCAGATAACGAAAACGAACGTGTTACTTAAAGAAACCAGTGTCCGGCAATCCTCGCGGATAGGTACCGTTCTCCCAGTCTCGATTCGGCACGAACCTGGAAGTTGCACGTCTTGCTCGCGCACGTCGCACTGCTACTAGTACAACACAGCCACCGCAGGTACCACCGCCTGACAGCTGCGTCTGAAGGAAAGGACGAGTCTCGCTTCCCACAGGAGGACAACTCCGCAAAGCAACTTCGGGGACGACGACTCTCGCACTCGGGATTAGGACTCACAAAACACACGGCGGAAGAAAACTGTTTTCGGTGTGTTTAACCCTAATGACCGGAGTCATATAACAGTTAGACGCAACACTCGGTTGCTCTCGTACACAATACGGAATAATCTGTAAAAGAGAAACACTTTCTAATTAGAATTTAAGAAATCCGAATAAGAAAGCAACAATTAATTACACGAGTAATTAATTACGTAGTTGTATCCTAGTGCAAAAAGAAGATGGAAGATGGAAGACATTCTCCACAATCCACAAGCCACAAGCCCAAGCCCGAGCCCGAGCCCGAGCAGGCGAGGCGAGGCGTGTCGTGGCGCGCGCGCGTGCGTGCGTGCGTTGAGATGTGGCAATCCCACCCACCAAGGAGGTGAGCATACCTCATTCCTAAGACTCTTTTGGACACTAGTGCCCCATGTGATCCTACATATGATGACCACAAAAGTTCTAAGTGTGAGCAATATGGGATAAAACTTCTTTGCCATTTGCACTAGAAACAACACTACATTCTCACATGTACTTGCTGCACTACATTGGGCTTAACCCATGCTAAATAAGTGATTACCACAATAGCCTAGCTACAGTAACTAACTAATAGTTACATCAGCTACAGTAACTAACAACTACCGTAATCAGTTATCTAACAATCCCCCACAAAGTCCAATGTGTAGTGTGCTCTACCATTCAGTCCTCCATACTGTGCTTTCAGCAGATACCTTTCGGTTTGAATCTACCTGAGTTATCCAACTGTGACCCTTGCAGGAACTAGGTGAACGAAAGTCTTGAACCTGAACCTTGGGTACAAGAGTATAGGTTGGTAACAACACAATAAAGACATGGTAGTAAAGAAAAACAATGCATTAAGGCCATGCATACAAAATATAAATCATGATTGATAACAGAGTACAACCCAATTCTCCTATTGCGGCCTACACAACATCAATCACTTAGCTGGAGTCTCCAAGGATGTACTGCTAACATCCTATCCTAAGACTTGACACCATTAAGAGACAACTCTCTTACTAACTTGCAGTCATGACACTAACAGGTTTCCCAGGGAATAGACACACGGATGCAAGAAGCATCAAACAAGAATACATACTGTCATCTGATTTACCCGACAACTTGTTATTACCACATTGAACCCAATTTGTGGGATCTCCACTCTTTTGGGTTGGGTTTCTACTGCCTGCAAAACTATAGGGGTTTCAGTCCCATTCCCAACATGAATTTTTTCACTAAAGCCAAAGTAAGACCTTTAGTGAAAGGATCAGCTGTATTATCTTTGGTACCGACGTAGTCCACAGCCACGACCCCATTAGACACTAACTCCCTTACAGATTTCAATCTGACTTGGATGTGTCTACGCTGTTTTTGATTGTACTTGGAACTCTTTATCTTAGCAATAGTTGTAGTGCTATCACAGTGAACTGAAATCGCAGGAAGCGGCTTCATTACCATAGGTAAACTAGACATAAGTCCATGTAGCCATTCATCTTCCAATCTAGTTTCATCTAAAGCACACAACTATGCCTCAAAAGTGGACCGAGACAATATGGTCTGTTTCTTAGACCTCCAGGAAACAGCTCCTCCTCCCAATAGGAATACATATCCTGAGACACCATTACTCCCAGAATTCACGGCAATCCAACTTGCATCACGATATCCTTCGACTACGGAAGGATGTTTACCATAATGCAGCCCAAGGGAACGTGTTCCCTTGATATACCTCAGAACTCATTCAAGAGCTTCCCAATGGGTCTTGTCGGGACAACTGGTGTATCTACTTAACTTGTTCACAGCAAACGCAATGTCTGGACGTGTACAGTTCATAAGATACATCAAACTTCCGATAATCTGAGAGTATCGTAATTGAGACACTGGAACCCCAGTCTCATTCTTGAACAAGGGTTTGGATGAATCATATGGAGTCTTAACAGGTTTACGTGATGTGTACTCAAACCTCTCCAGTATCTTCTCAACATAGTGAGACTGAGAGAGAGTTATACCATCAGTAGACCTTATGATTTTAAGCCCTAAAATCACATCAGCGACACCCATATCCTTCATATCAAACTTGCTACACAAGAATGACTTTGTCTCTTTTACTACTTTCATATCGGAACCAAAAAGCAGGATATCATCGACGTATAAGAATAACAAAATGAATCCATTATCGACAACCTTGCAGTAGAGACACTTATCAAATTTATTAGAAATAAAGCCAAACGATGATATCACAGAATCAAACTTCTCATGCCATTGCTTAGGGGCTTGTTTCAAGCCATATAATGACTTAACAAGTTTACACACTTTGGACTCATTCCCACGACCCACAAATCCCTCATGTTGTTCCATATATATCTCTTCTTGAAGATCACCGTGTAAGAACGCGGTCTTCACATCCATCTGATGGATATAGAGATTATAAATGGAAGCCAATGCTAAAAGCACTCGGATTGTGGTCATACGGGAAACAGGTGAATAGGTATCAAAATAATCTATTCCTTCCCTTTGTGTGTAACCCTTAGCAACTAACCTAGCATTATACTTATTGATTGTCCCGTCTGCGTTAAGTTTCTTCTTAAAAATCCATTTACAACCAACTGCAGAACAACCAGGAGGAAAATCCACCAATTCCCAAGTTCCATTCGAGAGAATTGATTGGATTTCATCATTAACGGCTTCTTTCCAAAACTTAGCTTCTGGAGATTCCATAGCTTGTTTGAAAGTAACAGGATCATCCTCAACATTGTAAGTGAGAAACTCACCTCCAAAGTCCTTTGATGTCCTAGGTTGTTTACTTCTCCTTGGTTCAACTATTTCTTCAGAATCATCAGATTCAGAAATAGCTTGTTCTGAGTCGCCCCCCACATTTGTCATCCTTTCCACGTGCTCGGGAATGGAACCTGTGGTAAATGAATCTTCTTGAGAAACTTCATTGGGCACACCAATTTTCATAGGAAACACATCCTCAAAGAATGTTGCATCATGTAATTCCACAATTGTATTGACCTCAATGCCAGAGATATCTGATTTTACAATGAAGAATCTAAAAGCATAGCTTGTCTCTACATAACCTAAGAATATGGCATCAACCATTTTCGGTCCTAATTTCTTCCTTTTGTGTTCAGGGACAAGTACCTTAGCAAGGAACCCCCACACTCGAAGATATTTAAGACTCGGTTTCCTTCCTCTCCATAACTCAAACAGACTACTTTCTGAATGTTTATGGGGAACTCTATTCAGAATATGGCAAGCCGTATTCAAAGCTTCCCCCCACATAAAGTTGGGTAATCCAGATATTTGGAGTAAGGTATTTACCATATCTATTAAGGTTCGGTTTTTACGTTCAGCTATCTCATTTGATTGTGGTGAATAAGGAGCAGTTACCTCATGAACTATACCATGCGATTGGCAAAATTCCAAAAACAAATTCGAGGTATACTCTCCTCCCCTATCAGACCTTAATCGCTTAAGTACTTTACCGGTTTGAGTTTCAGCTTCTTTCTTATAAATTTGAAATTTATCTAATGCCTCATCTTTACTTCTAAGTAAAAAGACATAACAGTATCTACTCGCATCGTCAATAAAAGTTATAAAATAACGCTTTTGGTCCCTCGTAGCAACACCATTAAATTCACAGATATCTGCATGAACTAAATCCAAAATTTCTGAATTCCTATTAATAGAATGAAAAGGATTCCTAGGCAATTTAGCTTGTACACAGATTTCACATTTATTGTTGCTAATTTCATATTTAGGGATCAAATCTAGATTCATCATACGCTTCATTGAGGCAACATTAACATGTCCCAAACGTGAATGCCATACATCGAAAGAAACAAGATTCATGCAAACAGAACTATAATCATTCAAATTTAAAATGGAATTTGAAACAGGTTCAACATGAATCTTAAACAAGTTCTCCACATCACATAAGTACCCTTTGCCAAAAAACAAAGAATCACGAAGGCGTGTAATAATAGCCTTATTACATTTACAGTCTACTCTATAACCTTCTCTAACTAATATGACACCACTAAGTATATTGCGTCGAATGGTTGGAACATGTCTGACCCTGTTAAGAGTCAAAACCTTCCCCGAAGGGAACTTCAAGTCCACTCGTCCTTCGCCTTTGACTTCTGCAGAGCTGGAATCGCCCAAAGTCACATACCGACTTCGAGAGGCCTGTTAAGACACAAATAGGGATTTATCAGCACACACATGTACATTAGCCCCAATGTCAATTATCCAATAAAGTGGTTCAAAAATAGAAAGAATTTCAGGTTTAATAGACACGTACCCATCATTGAGGTTCAAGGATGCAGTCATCATGTTGACCACAGTATGCGGTATCTTTCTTTGCCTTCTTAGTAGGACAATCCTTGTTCCAGTGGCCAACCTGTCCACAAGTCCAACAAGGTTTGTTGTTCGGTTTCTTTTGGATCTTTGCCTTGGGTTTATGTGCATTCTTAGATTTCTTATCTTTGGTGTTTTTCATAGAAGTAAGATTAACAGTTGGATTAGCATCAGTAGGCACCTTGAACCCTTTCTCCTTTAAGTGTTCTTCTTGTATATTAATATCCATCATTAATTCATCCATGGTGTGTGTCCCTTTGCGATGCTTCAGAGACATACCAAACAATTCCCAAGACTTAGGGAATTTTTCTATGATAGACATAACAACGAATTTCTCAGGCAACACCATCTTGGCATCTGAGAGTTCATGAACTAGGAGTTGTAGATCGTGTGTTTGATCAGAAACTGACTTACCCTCAACCATCTGAAATTTAAGAAATTTAGACACATATTATTTTTCAACACCCTGATTTTCAGTGCTAAAATTATTAATTAACAATTCCCATAAAACCTTGGACGTAGTGACTGGCGGCTTTGAGTATGAATCATAGAGTTTGTTATTTAAACCAAACAGAATCAAACCGCGGTACGTTTTATCACCCTTCTTCCAATTAGCAATAATGTTTGCATTATCCGGAATTGTTTCATCAGACATAGGTTCAGTTTCAATTAAATACTGATCATAACCCGCAATATTCAGCCAAATTTCCATACGACTCTGCCAACGGGTAAAGTTCGTACCAGTAAACTTTTCAGGCATATTGGTTGTATCAATCTTACATCCCGAACTACCGTGACCGGCCATGTTAATTAACGACAGAAACTGGTTTCTTTAAGACTGTTGTTTAAAATAGGTTATCGTCGTTCATGCAACAGCGACAGGTGCAAAATAATTAACAGTGCAGGAAGATCCAAGATAAGAATCGAAGAACAAACGAAGTAGGAGAATAGAAAACAGAAGTTAGATTCGCAAACCAGATCGTTTGTTGAGAAACAAATGTGTTACTTAAAGAAACCAGTGCCCGACAATCCTCGCGGATAGGCACCGTTCTCCCAGTCTCGATCCGGCACGAACCTGGAAGTTGCACGTCTTGCTCGCACACGTCGCACTGCTACCAGTGTAGCACAGCCACCACAGGTACCACCGCCTGACAACTGCGTCTGAAGGAAAGGACGAGTCTCGCTTCGCACAGGAGGACAACTCCGCAAAGCAACTCCGGGGACGACGACTCTCGCACTCGGGATTAGGGCTCGCAAAACACACGGCGGCAGAAAACTGTTTTCGGTGTGTTCAAACCTAATGACCGGAGTCATATAATAGTTAGACGCAACACTCGGTTGCTCTCGTACACAATACGGAATAATCCGTAACAGAGAAACACTTTCTAATTAGGATTTAAGAAATCCGAATAAGAAAGCAACAATTAATTACACGAGTAATTAATTACGTAGTTGTATCCTAGTGTAAAAAGAAGACGGAAGACGGAAGACATTCTCCACAATCCACAAGCCACAAGCCCAAGCCCGAGCCCGAGCCTGAGCCCGGCCCAGCCAGGCCAGGCCAGGCCAGGCAAGGCGAGGCGTGGCGTGGCGCGCGCGCGTGCATGCGTGCGTTGTGATGTGGCAATCACACCCACCAAGGAGGTGAGCATACCTCCTTCCTAGGACTCCTTTGGACAGTAGTGCCCCATGTGATCCTACATATGAGGACCACAAAAGTTCTAGGTGTGAGCAATATGGGATAAAACTTCTTTGCCATTTGTACTAGAAACAACACTACATTCTCACATGTACTTGCTGCACTACATTGGGCTTAACCCATGCTAAATAAGTGATTACCACAATAGCCTAGCTACAGTAATGAGCTGGTACAGTAACTAACTAATAGGTACAACAACTACAGTAACTAACAACTACCGTAATCAGTTATCTAACAATCCCCCACAAAGTCCAATGTGTAGTGTGCTCTACCATTCAGTCCTCCATACTGTGCTTTCAGCAGATACCTTTCGGTTTGAATCTACCTGAGTTACCCAATTATGACCCTTGCAGGAACTAGGTGAACGAAAGTCTTGAACTTGAACCTTGGGTACAAGAGTATAGGTTGGTAACAACACAATAAAGACAAGGTAGTAAAGAAAAACAATGCATTAAGGCCATGCATACAAAATATAAATCATGATTGATAACAGAGAACAACCCAATTCTCATGTTGCGGCCTACACAACATCAATCACTTAGCTGGAGTCTCCAAGGATGTACTGCTAACATCCTGTCCTAAGACTTGACACCATTAAGAGACTACTCTCTTACTAACTTGCAGTCATGACACTAACAAGTTTCCCAGGGAATAGACACACATATGCAAGAAGCATCAAACAAGAATACATAGTGTCATCTGATTTACCCGACAGCTTGTTATTACCACATTGAACCCAATTTGTGGGATCTCCACTCTTTTAGGTTGGGTTGCTACTGCCTGCAAAACTATAGGGGTTTCAGTCCCATTCCCAACCTAGATTTTTCCACTAAAGCCAAAGTAAGACCTTTAGTGAAAGGATGAACTGTATTATCTTTTGGTACCGACGTAGTCCACAGCCACGACCCCATTAGACACTAACTCCCTTACAGATTTCAATCTGACTTGGATGTGTCTACACTATTTTTTATTGTACTTGGAACTCTTTATCTTAGCAATAGTTGTAGTGCTATCACAGTGAACTGAAATTGCAGGAAGCGGCTTCATTACCATAGGTAAACTAGACATAAGTCCATGTAGCCATTCAGCTTCCAATCCAGTTTCATCTAAAGCACACAACTCTGCCTCAAAAGTGGACCGAGACAATATGGTCTGTTTCTTAGACCTCTAGGAAATAGCTCCTCCTCCCAACAGGAATACATATCCTGAGACACCATTACTCCCAGAATTCACGGCAATCTAGCTTGCATCACTATATCCTTCGACTACGGAAGGATGTTTACCATAATGCAGCCCAAGGGAACGTGTTCCCTTGATATACCTCAAAACTCTGTCAAGAGCTTCCCAATGGGTCTTGTCGGGACAACTGGTGTATCTACTTAACTTGTTCACGACAAACGCAATGTCTGGACGTGTACAGTTCATAAGATACATGAAACTTCCGATAATCTGAG
The DNA here is from genome assembly GCA_963693085.1 of Alisma plantago-aquatica. Taxonomy (NCBI): domain Eukaryota; kingdom Viridiplantae; phylum Streptophyta; class Magnoliopsida; order Alismatales; family Alismataceae; genus Alisma; species Alisma plantago-aquatica. The sequence goes on from OY856411.1 coordinate 576,585,965, forward strand.
AGTATCGTAATTGAGACACTGGAACCCCAGTCTCATTCTTGAACAAGGGTTTGGATGAATCATATGGAGTCTTAACAGGTTTACGTGATGTGTACTCAACCCTCTCCAGTATCTTCTCAACATAGTGAGCCTGAGAGAGAGTTATACCATCAGTAGACCTTATGATTTTAAGCCCTAAAATCACATCAGCGACACCCATATCCTTCATCTCAAACTTGCTACACAAGAATGAATTTGTCTCTTTTACTACTTTCATATCGGAACCAAAAAGTAGGATATCATCGACGTATAAGCATAACAAAATGAATCCATTATCGACAACCTTGCAGTAGAGACACTTATCAAATTCATTAGAAATAAAGCCAAACGATGATATCACATAATCAAACTTCTCATGCCATTGCTTAGGGGCTTGTTTCAAGCCATATAATGACTTAACAAGTTTACACACTTTGGACTCATTCCCACGACCCACAAATCCCTCAGGTTGTTCCATATATATCTCTTCTTGAAGATCACCGTGTAAGAACGCGGTCTTCACATCCATCTGATGGATATAGAGATTATAAATGGAAGCCAATGCTAAAAGCACTCGGATTGTGGTCAGACGGGAAACATGTGAATAGGTATCAAAATAATCTATTCCTTCCCTTTGTGTGTAACCCTTAGCAACTAACGTAGCCTTATACTTATTGATTGTCCCGTCTGCATTAAATTTTTTCTTAAAAATCCATTTACAACCAACTGCAGAACAACCAGGAGGCAAATCCACCAATTCCCAAGTTCCATTCGAGAGAATTGATTGGATTTCATCATTAATGGCTTCTTTCCAAAACTTAGCTTCTGGAGATTCCATAGCTTGTTTGAAAGTAACAGGATAATCCTCAACATTGTAAGTGAGAAACTCACCTCCAAAGTCCTTTGATGTCCTAGGCCATTTACTTCTCCTTGGTTCAACTATTTCTTCAGAATCATCAGATTCAGAAATAGCTTGTTCTGAGTCGCCCCCCACATTTGTCATCCTTTCCATGTGCTCGGCAATGGAACCTTTGGAAAATGAATCTTCTTGAGAAACTTCATTGGGCACACCAGTTTTCATAGGAAACACATCCTCAAAGAATGTTGCATCACGTAATTCCACAATTGTATTGACCTCAATGCCAGAGATATCTGATTTTACAATCAAGAATCTAAAAGCATAGCTTGTCTCTACATAACCTAAGAATATGGCATCAACCGTTTTCGGTCCTAATTTCTTCCTTTTCTGTTCAGGGACAAGTACCTTAGTAAGGCACCCCCACACTCGAAGATATTTAAGACTCGGTTTCCTTCCTCTCCATAACTCAAACGGACTACTTTCTGAATGTTTATGGGGAACTCTATTCAGAATATGGCAAGCCGTATTCAAAGCTTCCCCCCACATAAAGTTGGATAATCCAGATGTTTGGAGTAAGGTATTTACCATATCTATTAAGGTTTGGTTTTTACGTTCAGCTATCCCATTTGATTGTGGTGAATAAGGAGCAGTTACCTCATGAACTATACCATGCGATTGGCAAAATTTCAAAAACAAATTTGAGGTATACTCTCCTCCCCTATTAGACCTTAATCGCTTAAGTACTTTACCGATTTGAGTTTCAGCTTCTTTCTTATAAATTTGAAATTTATCTAATGCCTCATCTTTACTTCTAAGTAAAAAGACATAACAGTATCTACTTGCATCGTCAATAAAAGTTATAAAATAATGCTTTTGATCCCTCGTAGCAACACCATTAAATTCCCAGATATCTGTATGAACTAAATCCAAAATTTCTGAATTCCTATTTACAAAATGAAAAGGCTTCCTAGGCAATTTAGCTTGTACACAGATTTCACATTTATTGTTGCTAATTTCAAATTTAGGGATCAAATCTAGATTCATCATACGATTCATTGAGGCAACATTAACATGTCCCAAACGTGAATGCCATACATCGAAAGAAACAAGATTCATGCAAACAGAACTATAATCATTCAAGTTTAAAACGGAATTTGAAATAGGTTCAACATGAATCTTAAACAAGTTCTCCACATCACATAAGTACCCCTTGCCAAAAAACAAAGAATCACGAAGGCGTGTAATAATAGCCTTATTACATTTACAGTCTACTCTATAACCTTCTCTAACTAATATGACGCCACTAAGTATATTGCGTCGAATGGTTGGAACATGTCTGAACCTGTTAAGAGTCAAAACCTTCCCCGAAGGGAACTTCAAGTCCACCCATCCTTCACCTTTGACTTCTGCAGAGCTGGAATCGCCCAAAGTCACGGACCGACCTCGAGAGGCCTGATAAGACACAAACAGGGATTTATCAGCACACACATGTACATTAGCCCCAGTGTCAATTATCCAATAAAGTTGTTCAAAAATAGAAAGAATTTCATGTTTAATAGACACGTACCCATCATTGAGGTTCAAGGATGAAGTCATCCTGTTGACCACAACCTCCTCAGTTGCAGATGCGGTAGATTTCTTTGCCTTCTTAGTAGGACAATCCTTGTTCCAGTGGCCAACCTATCCACAAGTCCAACAAGGTTTGTTCTTCGGTTTCTTTTGGATCTTTGCCTTGGGTTTATGTGCATTCTTAGATTTCTTATCTTTGGTGTTTTTCGTAGAAGTAAGATTAACAGTTGGATTAGCATCAGTAGGCACCTTGACCCCTTTCTCCTTTAAGTGTTCTTCTTGTATATTAATATCCATCATTAATTCATCCATGGTGTGTGTCCCTTTGCGATGCTTCAGAGACATACCAAATGATTCCCAAGACTTAGGGTATTTTTCTATGATAGACATAACAATGAATTTATCAGGAAACACAATCTTGGCATCTGAGAGTTCATAAACTAGGAGTTGTAGATCGTGTGTTTGATCAGAAACTGACTTACCCTCAACCATCTGAAACTTAAGAAATTTAGACACACAATATTTTTCAACACCCTGATTTTCAGTGCTAAAATTCTTAATTAACAATTCCCATAAAACCTTGGACGTATTGACTGGCGGCTTTGAGTATGAATCATACAGTTTGTTATTTAAACCAAACAGAATCAAACCGCGACACGTTTTATCACCCTTCTTCCAATTAGCAATAATGTTTGCATTATTAGGAATTGTTTCATCAGACACAAGTTCAGTTTCAATTAAATACTGATCATAACCCGCAATATTCAGCCAAATTTCCATACGACTCTGCCAACGAGCAAAGTTCGTACCAGTAAACTTTTTAGGCATATTAGTTGTATCAATCTTACATCCCGAACTACCCTGACCGGCCATGTTAATTAACAACAGAAACTGGTTTCTTTAAGACTGTTGTTTAAAATAGGTTATCGTCGTTCATGCAACAGCGATAGGTGCAAAATAATTAACAGTGCAGGCAGATCCAAGATAAGAATCAAAGAACAAACGAAGCAGGAGAATAGAAAACAGAAGTTAGATTCACAAACCAGATCGTTCGTTGAGAAACGAACGTGTTACTTAAAGAAACCAGTGTCCGACAATCCTCACGGATAGGCACCGTTCTCCCAGTCTCGATCCGGCACGAACCTGGAAGTTGCACGTCCTGCTCACGCACGTCGCACTGCTACCAGTGTAGGACAACCACCACAGGTACCACCGCCTGACAGCTGCGTCTGAAGGAAAGGACGAGTCTCGCTTCGCACAGGAGGAAAACTCCGCAAAGAAACTCTGGGGACGACGACTCTCGCACTCGGGATTAGGGCTCACAAAACACACGGCGACAGAAAACTATTTTCGGTGAGTTTAACCCTAATGATCGGAGTCATATAATAGTTAGACGCAACACTCGGTTGCTCTCGTACACAATACAGAATAACCCGTAAAAGAGAAACACTTTCTAATTAGGATTTAAGAAATCCGAATAAGAAAGCAACAATTAATTACACGAGTAATGAATTACGTAGTTGTATCCTAGTGCAAAAAGAAGACGGAAGACGGAAGACATTCTCTACAATCCACAAGCCACAAGCCCAAGCCTGAGCCCGAGCCTGAGCCCGACCCGGCCAGGCCAGGCGAGGCGAGGCGTGGCGTGGCGCGCGCGTGCGTGCGTGCGTTGTGATGTGGCAATCCCACCCACCAAGGAGGTGAGCATACCTCCTTCCTAGGACTCCTTTGGACACTAGTGCCCCATGTGATCCTACATATGAGGACCACAAAAGTTCTAGGTGTGAGCAATATGGGATAAAACTTCTTCTCCATTTGCACTAGAAACAACGCTACATCCTCACATGTACTTGCTGCACTACATTGGGCTTAACCCATGGTAAATAAGTGATTACCACAATAGCCTAGCTACAGTAATGAGCTGCTACAGTAACTAACTAATAGCTACAACAACTACAGTAACTAACAACTACCGTAATCAGTTATCTAACAATCCCCCACAAAGTCCAATGTGTAGTGTGCTCTACCATTCAGTCCTCCATACCGTGCTTTCAGCAGATACCTTTCGGTTTGAATCTACCTGAGTAATCCAACTGTAACCCTTGCGGGAACTAGGTGAACGAAAGTCTTGAACCTGAACCTTGGGTACAAGAGTATAGGTTGGTAACAACACAATAAAGACATGGTAGTAAAGAAAAACAATGCATTAAGGCCATGCATACAAAATATAAATCATGATTGATAACAGAGAACAACCCAATTCTCCTATTGCGGCCTACACAACATCAATCACTTAGCTGGAGTCTCCAAGGGTATACTGCTAACATTCTGTCCTAAGACTTGACACCATTAAGAGACTACTCTCTTACTAACTTGCAGTCATGACACTAACATGTTTCCCAGGGAATAGACACACAGATGCAAGAAGCATCAAACAAGAATACATAGTGTCATCTGATTTACCCGACAGCTTGTTATTACCACATTGAACCCAATTTGTGGGATCTCCACTCTTTTGGGTTGGGTTGCTACTGCCTGCAAAACTATAGGGGTTTCAGTCCCATTCCCAACCTGGATTTTTCCACTAAAGCCAAAGTAAGACCTTTAGTGAAAGGATCAACTGTATTATCTTTGGTACCGACGTAGTCCACAGCCACGACCCCATTAGACACTAACTCCCTTACAGATTTCAATCTGACTTAGATGTGTCTACGCTGTTTTTGATTGTACTTGGAACTCTTTATCTTAGCAATAGTTGTACTGCTATCACAGTGAACTGAAATCGCAGGAAGAAGCTTCATTACCATAGGTAAACTAGACATAAGTCCATGTAGCCATTCAACTTCCAATCCAGTTTCATCTAAAGCACACAACTCTGCCTCAAAAGTGGACCTAGACAATATGGTCTGTTTCTTAGACCTCCAGGAAACAGCTCCTCCTCCCAACAGGAATGCATATCCTGAGACACCATTACTCCCAGAATTCACGGAAATACAGCTTGCATCACTATATCCTTCGACTACGGAAGGATGTTTACCATAATGCAGCCCAAGGGAACGTGTTCCCTTGATATACCTCAGAACTCTGTCAAGAGCTTCCAATGGGTCTTGTCGGGACAACTGGTGTATCTACTTAACTTGTTCACGGAAAACACAATGTCTGGACGTGTACAGTTCATAAGATACATCAAACTTCCGATAATCTGAGAGTATCGTAATTGAGACACTGGAACCCTAGTCTCATTCTTGAACAAGGGTTTGGATGAATCATATGGAGTCTTAACAGGTTTACGTGATGTGTACTCAAACCTCTCCAGTATCTTCTCAACATAGTGAAACTGAGAGAGAGTTATACCATCAGTAGACCTTATGATTTTAAGCCCTAACATCACATCAGCGACATCCATATCCTTCATCTCAAACTTGCTACACAAGAATGACTTTGTCTCTTTTACTACTTTCATATCGGAACCAAAAAGCAGGATATCATCGACGTATAAGCATAACAAAATGAATCCATTATCGACAACCTTGTAGTAGAGACACTTATCAAATTCATTAGAAATAAAGCCAAACGATGATATCACATAATCAAACTTCTCATGCCATTTCTTAGGGGCTTGTTTCAAGCCATATAATGTCTTAACAAGTTTACACACTTTGGACTCATTCCCACGACCCACAAATCCCTCAGGTTGTTCCATATATATCTCTTCTTGAAGATCACCATGTAAGAACGCGGTCTTCACATCCATCTGATGGATATAGAGATTATAAATGGAAGCCAATGCTAAAAGCACTCGGATTGTGGTCATACGGGAAACAGGTGAATAGGTATCAAAATAATCTATTCCTTCCCTTTGTGTGTAACCCTTAGCAACAAACTAGCCTTGTACTTATTGATTGTCCCGTCTGCATTAAGTTTCTTCTTAAAAATCCATTTACAACCAACTGCAGAACAACCAGGAGGCAAATCCACCAATTCCCAAGTTCCATTTGAGAGAATTGATTGGATTTCATCATTAACGACTTCTTTCCAAAACTTAGCTTCTGGAGATTCCATATCTTGCTTGAAAGTAACAGGATCATCCTCAACATTGTAAGTGAGAAACTCACCTCCAAAGTCCTTTGATGTCCTAGGTCGTTTACTTCTCCTTGGTTCAACTATTTCTTAAGAATCATCAGATTCAGAAATAGCTTGTTCTGAGTCGCCCCCCACATTTGTCATCCTTTCCACATGCTCGGGAATGGAACCTGTCGTAAATGAATCTTCTTGAGAAACTTCATTGGGCACACCAGTTTTCATAGGAAACACATCCTCAAAGAATGTTGCATCACGTAATTCCACAATTTTATTGACCTCAATGCCAGAGATATCTGATTGTACAATCAAGAATCTAAAAGCATAGCTTGTCTCTACATAACCTAAGAATATGGCATCAACCGTTTTTGGTCCTAATTTCTTCCTTTTGTGTTCAGGGACAAGTACCTTAGCAAGGCACCCCCACACTTGAAGATATTTAAGACTCGGTTTCCTTCCTCTCCATAACTCAAACGGACTACTTTCTGAATGTTTATGGGGAACTCTATTCAGAATATGGCAAGCCGTATTCAAAGCTTCCCCCCACATAAAGTTGGGTAATCCAGATGTTTGGAGTAAGGTATTTACCATATCTATTAAGGTTTGGTTTTTACGTTCAATTATCCCATTTGATTGTGGTGAATAAGGAGCAGTTACCTCATGAACTATACCATGCGATTGGCAAAATTCCAAAAACAAATTCGAGGTATACTCTCCTCCCCTATCAGACCTTAATCACTTAAGTACTTTATCGGTTTGAGTTTCAGCTTCTTTCTTATAAATTTGAAATTTATCTAATGCCTCATCTTTACTTCTAAGTAAAAAGACATAACAATATCTACTTGCATCGTCAATAAAAGTTATAAAATAACGCTTTTGATCCCTCGTAGCAACACCATTAAATTCACAGAATTCTGTATGAACTAAATCCAAAATTTCTGAATTCCTATTCACAGAATGAAAAGGCTTCCTAGGCAATTTAGCTTGTACACAGATTTCACATTTATTGTTGCTAATTTCAAATTTAGGGATCAAATCTAGATTCATAATACGCTTCATTGAGGCAACATTAACATGTCCCAAACGTGAATGCCATACATCGAAAGAAACAAGATTCATGCAAATAGAACTATAATCATTCAAATTTAAAACAGAATTTGAAACAGGTTCAACATGAATCTTAAACAAGTTCTCCACATCACATAAGTACCCCTTGCCAAAACACAAAGAATCACGAAGGCGTGTAATAATAGCCTTATTACATTTACAATCTACTCTATAACCTTCTCTAACTAATATGACGCCACTAAGTATATTGCGTCGAATGGTTGGAACATGTCTAACCCTGTTAAGAGTCAAAACCTTCCCCGAAGGGAACTTCAAGTCCACCCGTCCTTCGCCTTTGACTTCTGCAGAGCTGGAATCGCCCAAAGTCACGGACCGACCTCGAGAGGCCTGATAAGACACAAACAGGGATTTATCAGCACACACATGTACATTAGCCCCAGTGTCAATTATCCAATAAAGTGGTTCAAAAATAGAAAGAATTTCAGGTTTAATAGACACGTACCCATCATTGAGGTTCAAGGATGCAGTCATCATGTTGACCACAGCCTCCTCAGTTGCAGATGCGGTAGCTTTCTTTGCCTTCTTAGTAGGACAATCCTTGTTCCAGTGGCCAACCTGTCCACAAGTCCAACAAGGTTTGTTCTTCGGTTTCTTTTGGATCTTTGCCTTGGGTTTATGTGCATTCTTAGATTTCTTATCTTTGGGGTTTTTCGTAGAAGTAAGATTAACAGTTGGATTAGCATCAGTAGGCACCTTGACCCCTTTCTCCTTTAAGTGTTCTTCTTGTATATTAATATCCATCATTAATTCATCCATGGTGTGTGTCCCTTTGCGATGCTTCAGAGACATACCAAATGATTCCCAAGACTTAGGGAATTTTTCTATGATAGACATAACAACGAATTTCTCAGGCAACACCATCTTGGAATCTGAGAGTTCATGAATTAGGAGTTGTAGATCGTGTGTTTGATCAGAAACTGACTTACCCTCAACCATCTGAAACTTAAGAAATTTAGACACGCAGTATTTTTCAACACCCTAATTTTCAGTGCTAAAATTCTTAATTAACAATTCCCATAAAACCTTGGACGTAGTGACTGTCGTCTTTGAGTATGAATCATACAGTTTGTTATTTAAACCAAACATATCAAACCGCGACACGTTTTATCACCCTTCTTCCAATTAGCAATAATGTTTGCATTATCAGGAATTATTTCATCAGACACAGGTTCAGTTTCAATTAAATACTGATCATAACCCGCAATATTCAGCCAAATTTCCATACGATTCTGCCAACGGGCAAAGTTCGTACCAGTAAACTTTTCAGGCATATTGGTTGTATCAATCTTACATCCCGAACTACCCTGACCGGCCATGTTAATTAACGACAGAAACTGGTTTCTTTAAGACTGTTGTTTAAAATAGGTTATCGTCGTTCATGCAACAGCGACAGGTGCAAAATAATTAAAAGTGCAGGCAGATCCAAGATAAGAATCGAAGAACAAATGAAGCAGGAGAATAGAAAACAGAAGTTAGATTTGCAAACCAGATGGTTCGTTGAGAAACGAACATGTTACTTAAAGAAACCAATGCCCGACAATCCTCGCGGATAGGCACCGTTCTCCCAGTCTCGATCCGGCACGAACCTGGAAGTTGCACGTCTTGCTCGCGCATGTCGCACTGCTACCAGTGCAGCACAGCCACCGCAGGTACCACCGCTTGACAGCTGCGTCTGAAGGAAAGGACGAGTCTCGCTTGGCACAGGAGGACAACTCCGCAAAGCAACTCTGGGGACGACGACTCTCGCACTCGGGATTAGGGCTCACAAAACACACGACGGCAGAAATCTATTTTTGGTGAGTTTAACCCTAATGACCAGAGTCATATAACAGTTAGACGCAACACTCGGTTGCTCTCGTAGACAAGACAGAATAATCCGTAAAAGAGAAACACTTTCTAATTAGGATTTAAGAAATCCGAATAAGAAAGCAACAATTAATTACACGAGTAATTAATTACGTAGTTGTATCCTAGTGAAAAAAGAAGACGGAAGACATTCTCCACAATCCACAAGCCACAAGCCCAAGCCCAAGCCCAAGCCCGCGCCTGAGCCCGGCTCGGCCAGGCCAGGCGAGGCGAGGCGTGGCGTGGCGCGCGCGCGCGTGCGTGGGTGCATTGTGATATGGCAATCCCACCCACCAAGGAGGTGAGCATACCTCCTTCCTAGGACTCCTTTGGATACTAGTGCCCCATGTGATCCTACATATGAGGACCACAAAAGTTCTAGGTGTGAGCAATATGGGATAAAACTTCTTTGCCATTTGCACTAGAAACAACACTACATTCTCACATGTACTTGCTGCACTACATTGGGCTTAACCCATGCTAAATAAGTGATTACAACAATACCCTAGCTACAGTAATGAGCTACTAGAGTAACTAACTAATAGCTACAACAGCTACAGTAACTAACAACTACCGTAATTAGTTATCTAACAATCCCCCACAAAGTCCAATGTGTAGTGTGCTCTACCATTCAGTCCTCCATACTGTGCTTTCAGCAGATACCTTTCGGTTTGAATCTACCTGAGTTATCCAACTGTGACCCTTGCAGGAACTAGGTGAACGTAAGTCTTGAACCTGAACCTTGGGTACAAGAGTATAGGTTGGTAACAACACAATAAAGACATGGTAGTAAAGAAAAACAATGCATTAAGGCCATGCATACAAAATATAAATCATGATTGATAACAGAGAACAACCCAATTCTCCTGTTGTGGCCTACACAACATCAATCACTTAGCTGGAGTCTCCAAGGATGTACTGCTAACATCCTATCCTAAGACTTGACACCATTAAGAGACTACTCTCTTACTAACTTGCAGTCATGACACTAACAGGTTTCCCAGGGAATAGACACACAGATACAAGAAGCATCAAACAAGAATACATAGTGTCATCTGATTTACCCGACAGCTTGTTATTACCACATTGAACCCAATTTGTGGGATCTCCACTCTTTTGGGTGGGGTTGCTACTGCCTACAAAACTATAGGGGTTTCAGTCCCATTCCCAACCTGGATTTTTCCACTAAAGCCAAAGTAAGACCTTTATTGAAAGGATCAGCTGTTTTATCTTTGGTACCGACGTAGTCCACAACCACGACCCCATTAGACACTAACTCCCTTACAGATTTCAATCTGACTTGGATGTGTCTACGTTGTTTTTTATTGTACTTGGAACTCTTTATCTTAGCAATAGTTGTAGTGCTATCACAGTGAACTGAAATCGCAGGAAGCGGCTTCATTACCATAGGTAAACTAGACATAAGTCCATGTAGCCATTCAGCTTCCAATCATCTAAAGCACACAACTCTGCCTCAAAAGTGGACTGAGACAATATGGTCTGTTTCTTAGACCTCCAGGAAACAGCTCCTCCTCCAGACAGGAATACATATCCTGAGACACCATTACTCCCAGAATTCATGACAATCCAGCTTGCATCACTATATCCTTCGACTACGGAAGGATGTTTACCATAATGCAGCCCAAGGGAACGTGTTCCCTTGATATACCTCAGAACTCTGTCAAGAGCTTCCCAATGGGTCTTGTCGGGACAACTGGTGTATCTACTTAACGTGTTCACGACAAATGCAATGTATGGATGTGTACAGTTCATAAGATACATCAAACTTCCGATAATCTGAGAGTATCGTAATTGAGACACTGGAACCCCAGTCTCATTCTTGAACAAGGGTTTGGATGAATCATATGGAGTCTTAACAGGTTTACGTGATGTGTACTCAAACCTCTCCAGTATCTTCTCAACATAGTGAGACTGAGAGAGAGTTATACCATCAGTAGACCTTATGATTTTAAGCCCTAAAATCACATCAGCGACACCCATATCCTTCATCTCAAACTTGCTACACAAGAATGACTTTGTCTCTTTTACTACTTTCATATCGGAACCAAAAAGCAGGATATCGTCGACGTATAAGCATAACAAAATGAATCCATTATCGACAACCTTGCAGTAGAGACACTTATCAAATTCATTAGAAATAAAGCCAAATGATGATATCACAGAATCAAACTTGGCATGCCATTGCTTAGGGGCTTGTTTCAAGCCATATAATGACTTAACAAGTTTACACACTCTGGACTCATTCCCACGACCCACAAATCCCTCAGGTTGTTCCATATATATATCTCTTCTTGAAGATCACCGTGTAAGAACGCGGTCTTCACATCCATCTGATGGATATAGAGATTATAAATGGAAGCCAATGCTAAAAGCACTCAGATTGTGGTCATACGGGAAACAGGTGAATAGGTATCAAAATAATCTATTCCTTCCCTTTGTGTGTAACCCTTAGCAACTAACCTAGCCTTATACTTATTGATTGTCCCGTCTGCATTAAGTTTCTTCTTAAAAATCCATTTACAACCAACTGCAGAACAACCAGGAGGCAAATCCACCAATTCCCAAGTTCCATTTGAGAGAATTGATTGGATTTCATCATTAACGGCTTCTTTCCAAAACTTAGCTTCTGGAGATTCCATAGCTTGTTTGAAAGTAACAGGATCATCCTCAACATTGTAAGTGAGAAACTCACCTCCAAAGTCCTTTTATGTCCTAGGCCATTTACTTCTCCTTGGTTCAACTATTTCTTCAGAATCATCAGATTCAGAAATAGCTTGTTCTGAGTCACCCCCCACATTTGTCATCCTTTCCACGTGCTCGGCAATGGAACCTGTGGTAAATGAATCTTCTTGAGAAACTTCATTGGGCACACCAATTTTCATAGGAAACACATCCTCAAAGAATGTTGCATCACGTAATTCCACAATTGTATTGACCTCAATGCCAGAGATATCTGATTTTACTATCAAGAATCTAAAATCATAACTTGTCTCTACATAACCTAAGAATATGGCATCAACCGTTTTCGGTCCTGATTTCTTCCTTTTGTGTTCAGGGACAAGTACCTTAGCAAGGAACCCCCACACTCGAAGATATTTAAGACTCGGTTTCCTTCCTCTCCATAACTCAAACGGACTACTTTCTGAATGTTTATGAGGAACTCTATTCAGAATATGGCAAGCTATATTCAAAGCTTCCCCCCACATAAAGTTGGGTAATCCAGATGTTTGGAGTAAGGTATTTTCCATATCTATTAAGGTTCGGTTTTTACGTTCAGCTATCCCATTTGATTGTGGTGAATAAGCAGCAGTTACCTCATGAACTATACCATGCGATTGGCAAAATTCCAAAAACAAATTCGAGGTATACTCTCCTCCCCTATCAGACATTAATCTCTTAAGTACTTTACCAGTTTGAGTTTCAGCTTCTTTCTTATAAATTTGAAATTTATCTAATGCCTCATCTTTACTTCTAAGTAAAAAGACATAACAGTATCTACTCGCATCGTCAATAAAAGTTATAAAATAACGCTTTTGATCCCTCGTAGAAACACCATTAAATTCACAGATATCTGTATGAACTAAATCCAAAATTTCTGAATTCCTATTCACAGAATGAAAAGGCTTCCTAGGCAATTTAGCTTGTACACAGATTTCACATTTATTGTTGCTAATTTCAGATTTAGGGATCAAATCTAGATTCATCATACGCTTCATTGAGGCAACATTAACATGTCCCAAACGTGAATGCCATACATCAAAAGAAACAAGATTCATGCAAACAGAACTATAATCATTCAAATTTAAAACGAAATTTGAAATAGGTTCAACATGAATCTTAAACAAGTTCTCCACATCACATAAGTACCCCTTGCCAAAACACAAAGAATCACGAAGGCGTGTAATAATAGCCTTATTACATTTACAATCTACTCTATAACCTTCTCTAACTAATATGACGCCACTAAGTATATTGCGTCGAATGGTTGGAACATGTCTGACCCTGTTAAGAGTCAAAACCTTCCCCGAAGGGAACTTCAAGTCCACCCGTCCTTCGCCTTTGTCTTCTGCAGAGCTGGAATCGCCCAAAGTCACGAACCGACCTCGAGAGGCCTGATAAGACACCAACAAGGATTTATCAGCACACACATGTACATTAGCCCCAGTGTCAATTATCCAATAAAGTGGTTCAAAAATAGAAAGAATTTCAGGTTTAATAGACACATACCCATCATTGAGGTTCAAGGATGCAGTCATCATGTTGACCATAGCCTCCTCAGTTGCATATGCGGTAGCTTTCTTTTCCTTCTTAGTAGGACAATCCTTGTTCCAGTGGCCAACCTGTCCACAAGTCCAACAAGGTTTGTTCTTCGGTTTCTTTTGGATCTTTGCCTTGGGTTTATGTGCATTCTTAGATTTCTTATCTTTGGTGTTTTTCATAGAAGTAAGATTAACAGTTGGATTAGCATCAGTAGGCACCTTGACCCCTTTCTCCTTTAAGTGTTCTTCTTATATATTAATATCCATCATTAATTCATCCATGGTGTGTGTCCCTTTGCGATGCTTCAAAGACATACCAAACGATTCACAAGACTTAGGGAATTTTTCTATGATAGACATAACAATGAATTTCTCAGGCAACACCATCTTGGCATCTGAGTGTTCATGAACTAGGAGTTGTAGATCGTGTGTTTGATGAGAAACTGACTTACCCTCAACCATCTGAAACTTAAGAAATTTAGACACGCAATATTTTTCAACACCCTGATTTTCACTGATAAAATTCTTAATTAACAATTCCCATAAAACCTTGGATGTAGTGACTGGCGGCTTTGAGTATGAATCATACAGTTTGTTATTTAAACCAAACAAAATCAAACTGCGGCACGTTTTATCACCCTTCTTCCAATTAGCAATAATGTTTGCATTATCAGGAATTGTTTCATTAGACACAGGTTCAGTTTCAATTAAATACTGATCATAACCCGTAATATTCAGCCAAATTTCCATACGACTCTGCCAACGGGCAAAGTTCGTACCAGTAAACGTTTCAGGCATATTGATTGTATCAATCTTACATCCCGAACTACCCTGACTGGCCATGTTAATTAACGACAGAAACTGGTTTCTTTAAGTCTATTGTTTAAAATAGGTTATCGTTGTTCATGCAACAGCGACAGGTGCAAAATAATTAACAGTGCAGGCAGATCCAAGATAAGAATCGAAGAACAAACAAAGCAGGAGAATAGAAAATAGAAGTTAGATTCACAAACCAGATTGTTCGTTGAGAAACGAACGTGTTACTTAAAGAAACCAGTGCCCGACAATCCTCGCGGATAGGAACCGTTCTCCCAGTCTCGATCCGGCACGAACCTAGAAGTTGCACGTCTTGCTCGCGCACGTCGCACTGCTACCAGTGCAGCACAGCCACCGCAGGTACCACCACCTGATAGCTGTGTCTGAAGGAAAGGACGAGTGTCATTTTGCACAGGAGGACAACTCCGCAAAGCAACTCCGGAGACGACGACTCTCGCACTCGGGATTAGGGCTCACAAAACACACAGCGGCAGAAAACTGTTTTCGGTGTGTTTAACCCTAATGACCGGAGTCATATAACAGTTAGACGCAACACTCGGTTGCTCTCGTACACAATACGGAATAATCCGTAAAATAGAAACACTTTCTAATTAGGATTTAAGAAATCCGAATAAGAAAGCAACAATTAATTACACGAGTAATTAATTACGTATTTGTATCCTAGTGCAAAAAGAAGACGGAAGACATTCTCCACAATCTACAAGCCACAAGCCCAAGCCCGAGCCCGAGCCTGAGCCCGGCCAGGCCAGGCCAGGCGAGACGTGGCGTGGCGCGCGCGCGTGCGTGCGTGCGTGCGTTGTGATGTGGCAATCCCACCCACCAAGGAGGTGAGCATACCTCCTTCCTAGGACTCCTTTGGACACTAGTGCCCCATGTGATCCTACATATGAGGACCACAAAAGTTCTAGGTGTGAGCAATATGGGATAAAACTTCTTTGCCATTTGCACTAGAAACAACACTACATTCTCACATATACTTGCTGCACTACATTGGGCTTAACCCATGCTAAATAAGTGATTACCACAATAGCCTAGTTACAGTAAGGAGCTGCTACAATAACTAACTAATAGCTACAATAGCTACAGTAATTAATAACTACCGCAATCAGTTATCTAACAATCCCCCACAAAGTCCAATGTGTAGGTTGCCCTACCATTCAGTCCTCCATACTGTGCTTTCAACAGATACCTTTCGGTTTGAATCTACCTGAGTTATCCAACTGTGACCCTTGCAGGAACTAGGTGAACGAAAGTCTTGAACCTGAACCTTGGGTATAAGAGTATAGGTTGGTAACAACACAATAAAGACATGGTAGTAAAGAAAAACAATGCATTAAGGCCATGCATACAAAATATAAATCATGATTGATAACAGAGAACAACCCAATTCTCCTGTTGCGGCCTACACAACATAAATCACTTAGCTAGAGTCTCCAAGGATGTACTACTAACATCCTGTCCTAAAATTTAACACCATTAAGAGACTACTCTCTTACTAACATGCAGTCATGACACTAACATGTTTCCCAGGGAATAGACATACAGATGAAACAAGCATCAAACAAGAATACATAGTGTCATCTGATTTACCCGACAGCTTGTTATTACCACATTGAACCCAATTTGTGGGATCTCCACTCTTTTGGGTTGGGTTGCTACTGCCTGCAAAACTATAGGGGTTTCAGTCCCATTCCCAACCTGGATTTTTCCACTAAAGCCAAAGTAAGACCTTTAGTGAAAGGATCAACTGTATTATCTTTGGTACCGACGTAGTCCATAGCCATGACCCCATTAGACACTAACTCCCTTACAGATTTCAATCTGACTTGGATGTGTCTACGCTGTTTTTTATTGTACTTGGAACTCTTTATCTTAGCAATAGTTGTAGTGCTATCACAATGAACTGAAATCACAGGAAGCGACTTCATTACCACAGGTAAACTAGACATAAGTCCATGTAGCCATTCAGCTTCCAATCCAGTTTCATCTAAAACACACAACTCTACCTCAAAAGTGGACCGAGACAATATGGTCTGTTTCTTAGACCTCCAGGAAACAGCTCCTCCTCCCAACAGGAATACATATCCTGAGACACCATTACTCCCAGAATTGACGGCAATCCAGCTTGCATCACTATATCCTTCGACTACGGAAGGATGTTTACCATAATGCAGCCCAAGGGAACGTGTTCCCTTGATATACCTCAGAACTCTGTCAAGAGCTTCCCAATGGGTCTTGTCGGGACAACTGGTGTATCTACTTAACTTGTTCACGGCAAACGCAATGTGTGGACGTGTACAGTTCATAAGATACATCAAACTTCCGATAATCTGAGAGTATCGTAATTGAGACACTGGAACCCCAGTCTCATTCTTGAACAAGGGTTTGGATTAATCATATGGAGTCTTAACAGGTTTACGTGATGTGTACTCAAACCTCTCCAGTATCTTCTCAACATAGTGAGACTGAGAGAGAGTTATACCATCAGTAGACCTTATGATTTTAAGCCCTAAAATCACATCAGCGACACCCATATCCTTCATCTCAAACTTGCTACACAAGAATGACTTTGTCTCTTTTACTACTTTCATATCGGAACCAAAAAGCAGGATAACATCGACCTATAAGCATAACAAAATGAATCCATTATCGACAACCATGCAGTAGAGACACTTATCAAATTCATTAGAAATAAAGCCAAACGATGATATCACAGAATCAAACTTCTCATGCCATTTCTTAGGGGCTTGTTTCAAGCCATATAATGACTTAACAAGTTTACACACTTTGGACTCATTCCCACGACCCACAAATCCCTGAGGTTGTTCCATATATATCTCTTCTTGAAGATCACCGTGTAAGAATGTGGTCTTCACATCCATCTGATGGATATAGAGATTATAAATGGAAGCCAATGCTAAAAGCACTCGGATTGTGGTCATACGGGAAACATGTGAATAGGTATCAAAATAATCTATTCCTTCCCTTTGTGTGTAACCCTTAGCAACTAACCTAGCCTTATACTTATTGATTGTCCCGTCTTCATTAAATTTCTTCTTAAAAATCCATTTACAACCAACTACAGAACAACCAGGAGGCAAATCCACCAATTCCCAAGTTCCATTCGAGAGAATTGATTGGATTTCATCATTAACGACTTCTTTCCAAAACTTAGCTTCTGGAGATTCCATAGCTTGTTTGAAAGTAACAGGATCATCCTCAACATTTTAAGTGAGAAACTCACTTCCAAAGTCCTTTGATGTCCTAGGCCGTTTACTTCTCCTTGGTTCAAATATTTCTTCAGAATCATCAGATTCAGAAATAGCTTGTTCTGAGTCGCCCCCCACATTTTTTATCCTTTCCACGTGCTCGAGAATGGAACCTGTGGTAAATGAATCTTCTTGAGAAACTTCATTGGGCACACCAGGTTTCATAGGAAACACATCCTCAAAGAATGTTGCATCACGTAATTCCACAATTGTATTGACCTCAATGCCAGAGATATCTGATTTTACAATCAAGAATCTAAAAGCATATCTTGTCTCTACATAACCTAAGAATATGGCATCAACCGTTTTCGGTCCTAATTTCTTCCTTTTGTGTTCAGGGACAAGTACCTTAGCAAGGCACCCCCACACTCGAAGATATTTAAGACTCGGTTTCCTTCCTCTCCATAACTCAAACGGACTACTTTCTGAATGTTTATGGGGAACTCTATGCAGAATATGGCAAGCCGTATTCAAAGTTTCCCCCCACATAAAGTTGGGTAATCCAGATGTTTGGAGTAAGGTATTTACCATATCTATTAAGGTTCGGTTTTTACGTTCAACTATCCCATTTGATTGTGGTGAATAAGGAGCAGTTACTTCATGAACTATACCATGCGATTGGCAAAATTCCAAAAACAAATTCGAGGTATACTCTCCTCCCCTATCAGACCTTAATCGCTTAAGTACTTTACCGGTTTGAGTTTCAGCTTCTTTCTTATAAATTTGAAATTTATCTAATGCCTCATCTTTACTTCTAAGTAAAAAGACATAACAATATCTACTCACATCGTCAATAAAAGTTATAAAATAACGCTTTTGATCCCTCGTAGCAACACCATTAAATTCACAGATATCTGTATGAACTAAATCCAAAATTTCTGAATTCCTATTCACAGAATGAAAAGGCTTCCTAGGCAATTTAGCTTGTACACAGATTTCACATTTATTGTTGCTAATTTCAGATTTAGGGATCAAATCTAGATTCATCATACGCTTCATTGAGGCAACATTAACATGTCCCAAACGTGAATGCCATACATCGAAAGAAACAAGATTCATGCAAACAGAACTATAATCATTCAAATTTAAAACGGAATTTGAAACAGGTTCAACATGAATCTTAAACAAGTTCTCCACATCACACAAGTACCCCTTGCCAAAAAAAAAAGAATCACGAAGGTGTGTAATAATAGCCTTATTACATTTACAGTCTACTCTATAACTTTCTCTAACTAATATGACGCCACTAAGTATATTGCGTCGAATGGTTGGAACATGTCTGACCCTGTTAAGAGTCAAAACATTCCCTGAAGGGAACTTCAAGTCCACCCATCCTTCGCCTCTGACTTCTGCAGAGCTGGAATCGCCCAAAGTCACGGACCGACCTCGAGAGGCCTGATAAGACACAAACAGGGATTTATCAGCACACACATGTACATTAGCCCCAGTGTCAATTATCCAATAAAGTGGTTCAAAAATAGAAAGAATTTCAGGTTTAATAGACACGTACCCATCATTGAGGTTCAAGGATGCAGTCATCATGTTGACCACAGCCTCCTCAGTTGCAGATGCGGTAGCTTTCTTTGCCTTCTTAGTAGGACAATCTTTGTTCCAGTGGCCAACCTTTCCACAAGTCCAACAAGGTTTGTTCTTCGGTTTCTTTTGGATCTTTGCCTTGGGTTTATGTGCATTCTTAGATTTCTTATCTTTGGTGTTTTTCGTAGAAGTAAGATTAACAGTTGGATTAGCATCAGTAGGCACCTTGACCCCTTTCTCCTTTAAGTGTTCTTCTTGTATATTAATATCCATCATTAATTCATCCATGGTGTGTGTCCCTCTGCGATGCTTCAGAGACATACCGCGGCTTTGAGTATGAATCATACAGTTTTTTATTTAAACCAAACAGAATCAAACCGCGGCACGTTTTATCACCCTTCTTCCAATTAGCAATAATGTTTGCATTATCAGGAATTGTTTCATCAGACACAGGTTCAATTTCAATTAAATACTGATCATAACCTCCAATATTCAGCCAAATTTCCATACGACTCTGCCAACGGGAAAAGTTCGTACCAGTAAACTTTTCAGGCATATTTGTTGTATCAATCTTACATCCTGAATTACCCTGACCGGCCATGTTAATTAACGACACAAACTGGTTTCTTTAAGACTGTTGTTTAAAATAGGTTATCGTCGTTCATGCAACAGCGACAGGTGCAAAATAATCAACAGTGCAGGCAGATCCAAGATAAGAATCGAAGAACAAATGAAGCAGGAGAATAGAAAACAGAAGTTAGATTCGCAAACCAGATCGTTCGTTGAGAAACGAACGTGTTACTTAAAGAAACCAGTGCCCGACAATTCTCGCGGATAGGCACCGTTCTCCCAGTCTCGATCCGGCACGAACCTGGAAGTTGCACATCTTGCTCGCGCACGTCGCACTGCTACCAGTGCAGCACAGCCACCGCAGGTACCACCGCCTGATAGCTGCGTCTGAAGGAAAGGACGAGTCTCGCTTCGCACAGAAGGACAACTCCGCAAAGCAACTCTGGGGACGACGACTCTCGCACTTGGGATTAGGGCTCACAAAACACACGGCGGCAGAAAACTGTTTTCGGTGTGTTTAACCCTAATGACCGGAGTCATATAACAGTTAGACGCAATACTCGGTTGCTCTCGTACACAATACGGAATAATCCGTAAAAGAGAAACACTTTCTAATTAGGATTTAAGAAATCCGAATAAGAAAGCAACAATTAATTACACGGGTAATTAATTACGTAGTTGTATCATAGTGTAAAAAGAAGACGGAATACATTATCCACGAGCCACGAGCCCGAGCCCGGCCCGGCCAGGCCAGGCGTGGCGTGGCGTGCGCGCGTGCGTGCGTGCGTTGTGATGTGGCAATCCCACCCACCAAGGAGGTGAGCATACCTCCTTCCTAGGACTCCTTTGGACACTAGTGCCCCATGTGATCTTACATATGAGGACCACAAAAGTTCTAGGTGTGAGCAATATGGGATAAAACTTCTTTGCCATTTGCACTAGAAACAACACTACATTCTCACATGTACTTGCTGCACTACATTGGGCTTAGCCCATGCTAAATAAGTGATTACCACAATAGCCTTGCTACAGTAATGAGCTGCTACAGTAACTAACTAATAGCTACAGCAGCTACAGTAACTAACAACTACCGTAATCAGTTATCTAACAGAAACTCCAGCCAGCAACGATCTTCCTTTGGTCCTCTCTTCAGGCTTCCAGTCTTTGGCGTGCGTGCGATCTACCGCCAAACTCTCCTTGTCTCCTCACGTCCTTCTTGTTCCTTCCTCTCGTTCCCTACTATTGCTGCAATGGAGAGACCAAGGTATTGTGTATCAATAGGCAGAACCAAGGGCTATGTGGGTATATCAATAGACAGAACTAAGGGCTATGTGGGTATCCCACCACAATCAAGAATGTGGTAAAATGCAAGCGGAACTGCCACTCTCGCATTCTGGTTGAATGGAGGTTTAGGATGGCATATGTATCGTTAGATCGTGCATGATTCCACTCAACCAATCCACAACTCCTCCACGGCTTTAACAACTTTGGGATCGCATGACATCATGTTGATTAAAAATGTAGACTGTATTTATTTACCTTGGTCATCAAAACATCAAGTACTAATCATTTATCCTACTTCAAATCTAATTATCTCCTCCAAGAGCATCAAAATCTAGTTAGACTTTAACCATAACTTCTTAATAACACAAAGTACCTAATATCCAAATTTGGTGCCATTAGGGCACTCAACCGATTATTCCAACATGGCATGAACTTATGGATCGTATTCTGATATCAATGTCAACTAACATCTTTATTTTATCAAAACACTTGAAACTCTTAAGTAACTCAAATACAGATGAATTCACTTATTTCATTGGACATTTAAAGATTCCAAAAGTCCACTCCATCACATCCAATACATCTTAAAATAATTTTCGTCCTCGAAATTAAGCTGAATATCTAGTCCATCACACTTAGCATAATTTCCATCACCGCAAGAGACACATCCCTAACCCCACTCATATAATGTGATGTAGGGAACATTGGGGAATATACCTCTTATAGATTTTAGGTAAAATGTGTATACTCAGCAATATACAACTCTGAGTACCTTCTCATAATCCCGGGGTTGCTAAATTGATACTCAATTTTCTATCCTAACATTCAAACACTAGGATAGTTATATGACCACATGGAAATAAACGAATTAGGGTTTCACTTCATAGATAGTACAATTTCCTATCTTTATTGAATCGCTAAAGGTAGGAATCATATATAAGGGAAAGAACAAAGTAATCCTCAAAGGCTTTTAGATGGCTTTCAAGGAGGACCTTCACATCCGAACCATTTTCTTTGAACTCCTTTGGTGAAGAATAAGGATATTCTAAAATTAATCGACCAACGAAAATTTTCATTTCATTATTTTACTTTTTCTATGTGCGCTAACTATAATATGTTTCTGAAAGGTGTGCAGAGGCTCATTTATCAATTTGAATCTAATCAAATTCAAGGAGGAAGAAGACAACAATATCAATGTTTGATTACTTTACAACAAACATGATAAGATCATATGTTATATGATAAAAAATGAGGATAAGTTACATGAAGAACACCATAAAAAGATGCAATTGCGAATGGTATAGGTTGCAAAGTGAATTTCATTCCACCACAATGATCAAGGCTTCTTTAAAATGCAATGAACCTTTGGTGGTTGCATGAAAGATAATGAACCTCTACTGGTTGTTGGCATAAACACTAGAACCTATGTGTTAGGCAATTTTATTATACTGAAAAATGATATAGTTTGTGATGAGAGTATATACACTCTATTACCAAAATAACTCTTTAGTTTCTATGTATCATTAAACTTATAAATATATCAATCAAAAGATGATGGAGTCCACACTTGTAGTTTCCAGTGATTCGTCCTCAACAAATCCTGAGTGGATGTCTTAGACCCTAGTGGTCATACATAACATTTTGGGGTTGTTACATTGATGTGGAATCATAATTATCTTAAAATCATAGATATGGCTTTATTTCTACTTGATAAGAAGCAAACTGTATCAAGCCTAATATAATACATGCATATATTTTAATTTATTGTCGATCAACAATGTTGTAACAAGATTTATTTTTGGGAAAGTTTTGATATGTGCTAGATTGGTTTGTATATGCTTCATTAATATTTTTCGTCTTGTTGGTACAACACCTTTTCAATAATTTTAGGGTTTTGTTATTGCAGACCCATGTTGTTGTATTCAGTTTAGTCCCAAGTGATTTGGTAATATGAAAATCAGTTTACATCCTTTTAATGATGAATAAAGTCTTGTATTTTTGTGGTATTGAATGTGGTTATGACATAAAATTATTGTATGAGGTGTGGTATTCAATGCATTGTGTAGGTTATTTCTTTCAGTCTATGCAAGTTTCAACTACTAAATTTTATTTCAACCATTTTAAAAGTTCTTCAACCTGCATTATAAAAAAGACCACAATCTAATAGTTAATAATAAAAGTCAAAGGCTAATACCACCTAAGACATAAATAAAGGTTGAAATATTTCCATTGTAAATCAACAACACATCATCTTTCTTAATAAACCTGGGGCGCAAACTTAAATATGATGTTTTTTCAACCGACGTCGTAGATGTAGTTCATGCAAGATTCTTCTCGACATTAAGTATAAACTAATGCCCAATGTATTTTCTAACAACCGTAGAAGATAGTTTTTGTAGTACTGCAAGAGCATTGAACAACCCTAGGAATGTACTCTCTTACTAGATCTAGCCCAAACTAGGTTAAAGCAGCTGAAAAGAATAGGTTTTTATAGAAAGTAACCTATCCTTACCATGGATAGCCATGAAATTTGGCCAAGAAGGTGGAAGCAAGAGGCAACTATAGCACAAGTTAGAAGAGATGGAATTACTTTGATGGATTTGTTCTAAACAAGGTAGATAATGGTTTTATTCTTTATTCCCCTGAAAGTAAGCTATATCACCAACATGTGTCAATATGCACAAGATCCACATTCAAGAATGCTCTTTTCAAGGTCTAACAATCATTATTGCTGAAAACAATCAATGTTTAGCTCTATGGTGGTATGGACTTGTGTTTATAAGTTTTGATTGGACTAAATTGCATTTTAACTCATAAACATGACACTTCATGCTTTTAATAAGTGAAACACTCAAACATGGCCCGAAGTACTCACTTCAACCTCCAAAATCATGCATCAGTCGTTAACCATATCTAAAGCATCGACTTCGAGATCCATTGATACATGTCATGATCTAGCGCCAACCAAAGAACCTGACAAAAGCTCCCTCTTTTACCACAAGTGGGATACATCAAGCATAGCTAGCAGGCACCAACTTTCCTATCTTCCAAAATTAGCAACAAAAACCTCCACTCGCATGCATCAAGTGACAAATTGATTCAATGTAGCTAAACGGTCTGGCCCTAACGATGCATTATCCATCTAGTACTCATTCAAGGCCTAGTGACCAACCCCCCATCATTATTTGATCTAATCAACCTATGAAAATATAGTATCTACATATTTTTATTTCCACAACTTGAAAAAGTTTACTTAACCAAAATTCTAATATATCCTTATTCCATCATTTAAAAACATATGTGTGCAATATCATTGTTGACTTTGAGGCTACATTGACCAGTCCCATGTTTATATGAAGACTCAAAAATTCTAATTATGTGAGTCTAATACTTCTACTTGAATAATATCTGATAGAACAAACAATCTCCAAATTCTCCTAAGTAGAAATCTTATAACTGAATAATTCAAGTCAAAGATTCATAAAATTCAAAGTTTAATAATATACATAATTATCTATAAAAATTTTATGTAGAACACTTATAATGATTGTATGACTTGTAATTAAGAATAAATCTGTAAAATATTTCATTATAATGGATTCTAGTTTCATAGAGAATATGTAGATGAACCTTAATCTACTTTGTGCATTGGATGATTTTTCCCTAGGAAAACTCCATTGATGATATTGTGACAAAGTGAATTTTAGCATAATTATGAATTAATTCCAATTTTACCCTCTTTATATTCTCTCATGGTACAAATTTATTTTTCTTAGCTATATAATCAATTTTGAGACCCAAATAAAAATATGGCAATCAATGTGAATTTTATATACTTTGTGACACCACATATTCCATTTATTTGTTACTTTGTCCAATGAAGCAAATTTGTTCATCAAACTTCATATTTTAGTTCTCAAAATTTTTGTAAATATTCTCCACATTATTTTCAACCCATGACCCAAATTTCATTGCAATTGGACATTCCTACAATTTTCTACGAACAATTGAAGTTAATATGTTGAAAATCCCTTGATTTGCCTTTTTATTTGACTTTGCCCAAGTTAGCAATCTGTGTGCCAAGGGAGGGGTGAATATAGGCCCTTATATCTGAATCCCTTGGATCACACCTCAATCTGATGACCAACAAGTGGTCTCCTACCTCCCGCAATCAACGGGGAGGTGTCATTATGACCAAGACATGTGATCTCCTGCTTCTGGCCAAGATTTGAAATTCTGAGCAAATAGTTACCATCGTCTCACGATTTTGAAGTAATCTATCCCTAGTTTGACCATCACCATTTCTCTATTTAGCTGCAAAATGATTCCCTTGCTTTCCCTTCTCACTCTGGCGAGCATGGCTACAACCAAGGCTCAGTTTGCCCTAAAACCTAACCCTTGGCCCTATATAAAGGCCTCCTAAGACTCGTCTCCACCTAAATTATTTTAATCATCATCCCTGCTCTATTTCTTGACCTCAAATGTTCTCGAACCCCTTCCCGATCTCTTGCTACTTTGGCATCACCGTTGCACAACCCCCTTTGGGTACTTGCTTTCCCTACCCCGTCAATCCAAATCAAGGACTCCATCACCCTCACAGGGTCACGATATAGCCGAACGGTGGCCTCACCACCTCCATCGACGTCTCTTCCTCCTAAACCTCCTCTACATCGACAGGATCCTCCATCACACTCCTGGGGCCATGAGGGACCCTACGCAAGGAAGGGAAAGACTGAAAGAGCACAAACTGATGGTCCAAAAGGGATTGACTCGATTCAAAGAAATCAAAAGAACCAATGATTAAACCGGTTAATCAAGGTTCTGAACACACGAACCAAAAAATGGAACCACATTGAATCGATCTAGTAAGTGAGCAGCCATGTGCCTGTGTGGCACAATCTCATCTGCCCGATCAAGTAATCCGACGATCGACCTTTATCTAATTTATGGTATTTTTTGCCCTCTCACATGGAGATTAAAATCCCTGATCTTGTTTAGATCATAATAAATGCATCCTAGCTCCAAAAATTATGAATGAATAGTCAACCTTGATAAAAAAACCCAAGGAATTTAAAAAAATACTTGTGAAGCCTAATTTATTATAGATTTTACTAATATCCCTATATTTTATCTCTTTCTTATTTAGTTTATCAAATGGCTCAATATTGATGTTTAATCTTTAGAAACCATAGATTTGGACTCTAATGATTATCTTGAAACCTAGATCTAATCTAGTTGACTCATCTACTCTTCAAAATGAATCATTAGTGATCTATATCTATTTACTTCATTCAATCTTTAATATGATCTTTATGAATAATGAGTAATCTGGATATTGATCTTAACCTTGCAAAACCCTTGATATACATTTGACCCATCAATCTAATCTTAAATACCAATTATACTAAGTATCATTATGATGATTTAGAAATGTGACCATGACTTGGATAATGATCATAAAATTAGGGTTAACACATATGATCCTAGAAAACCTAGGTAAGTCATTCACACTCGAAAATATACTTGACACTTGAATAAGTTTTGAACATATTGGAATTGTTGTTTATAAGTGAATGACCTAACCCTAAGGTTGACATAGAAAAGTGTAGCCCTAATCTCAAATATTGAAACATAATCTTCAAATATCATGATCTTAACCCTTGATCCAAATATTGTGATTTAGGATCTGACTCGAAGCGTTGACTTATTTGTTGATTTTTACTCCAAGTCTTCAGTGAAAGGCATGCTATTATATCTCTTCCTTGGTTGTATTGAAGATACTTTTTATGCATCTCTTGACTGTATACTTGGTATATAACTCGATTGAGCTAATGTTTCCTAATATTAGTCTACCATTTTTTCCTATATTGTATTTTGATAAATACATGAGAACATAAATAATATTACCCATTATTACTGCCCGTATACTGATGATGATAATGATATCGATAATGTTGATAATGTTGATATTGAGTGCAAGCAACCCCCTCATTTGAAGGTGGGACTTGTACATTATCCTCCTACCTCATATGGAGAGAAGAAGCATGGTGACCTCCCTCATCGCATTGGGGTGATAGAGTCACACAAAATATATAAGCATGCTTCTCGATTACAACATAATGGGAACTCGTAACAAAAATTGAATTTTTTGAAATAAACATCTTGTCGAATAAATATTAGTTTTGGAATTTGCTTGTTATACTTTTGAATATAAGTCCTGCCAAGTATACTCTTTTTCTATAAATCATTTTACTTGATTTTGATAGCATACCGTGCAATTTCATGATTGTGTCTCGATTTTATTAATTTTAGGCAAAACAAATGAAACATGGACTAGATCGCTTCCGCACTCCATATACTCTGATGACAAGGATAAATTGGATATATCTCCTATATTGGGTTAGTTTGTTCTTCTAATATCCATTTTTTAAGTTATTATTTCTTATTATATATGCTAGTGTGAAAGATCCTATTGGACCACTCAGAGATGGGTGCTTCAATCCTTTTACCACTATCTAGGCAGTGGGATTGGGATTGGGGTAAAAATGGTTTCGTGATAGATAATGTACATATTTCTCATATTTCTGACATCACCCAAAATTGTTCTAGAAAAACATAACTGACCAAGCACTTATCCAGTGAGAACCATTAGTTGAGGTTCAAAATTGGAAACTCAAAGGAGTGACCTACCAAAAAATTGTCTTCTAGTGTCTTCAGCCAAGAGTTCCCTTTTGAAATATAGCTGATTGTATTGTAGTTGTAGATTTTTACTTGTGTAAAAATGGTAGTTATATGAGGATAAAAAATTGATATATATATATATATATATATATATATATATATCATAATTAGGTAAATATATTCCGACATCCACCCCTAAAAATATAGGGGGGGCAAGATTACATTTAGGCCCAACGCCATACACCCACAGTAAAGATACAACTCACTCAGCTATCTACTATGTAGTCTATGTCTAACACATTTACATATCTTTCCAGCAATGCTTATAGCATTCATGGACTTTCCTTGGTGTTTTCTTGCATTCCTCTCTTCCCAAATGTGATAGCATAAACCAGTAAACAAGATGATCTTCTTTTCATGGCCGCCGCACCTAGCAATCATCCATTTCGGATCAATAGAGAGTTGAATTTGAAATCTGAAATCATTGCAAAGATATTCCCAAGTATCCTTTGTGAAGTTACATTCACCCACAATATGGTCGTGACTTTCTTCTTTTTCCCCGCATAGCAAGAAAATGATAGGAACATCATAATTCTAGCTCTTTATTCTATCCAAGGTAGTAAGGATATTGCGCAGAAATTTATAAACACATATGCTCCATTTCGGTACAAACCTACCAGTCCAAATTTGGCTGCCCAGAGGATCTTTTGTACCCCTAGCACGAGTCACCTTCCATAAGCATATCTTCTTGTCTTTAAGCTTCCATCCTCCAGCGCCATCATGTATAAATAAGTGTTTGATATGTTGCCAAGTATCCCTCATGACGTTGATGCTCCTTGAATACCCTTCCCTTGTCTTTGGTATAAACTCCAGCCCTCTTGGATATTTGTTCCTCATCCATTTCCCCCAAGTAGATGTGCCTTTTTAGAACTCAATGAGTCTTCTAATAGTGCCCCATCTAGCTATGTCTCTGGGAGTCTTCAAGTTCAGTCCTCCTTCATCATCAGGAAGCACTATCCTAGAATACTTCATAGGATGATATTCACCTCCCCACAAAAAAATAGCCATCTTCATTTCAATTCTATCTAAAATGGACCTGGGGATTTCACCTTGTTGTACCCAGAATATAAGTAGTCCTTCTATGGCAGCTTTAATCAAAGTCTTGCACCCAACCATGGATGTCTTCTGTGTTGGCCACCTGTTGATCATTTCCTCCACTTTATCAATGCATTTGGTTAAGTCTTTGACGTGAAGGTTGATGTCGGAAAGAGGAAATCCCAAATATTTTGTTGGAAACTTGCCCCTTCCCACTTCCATAGCCTGAGTGAGTCTTTCCTCCATCTGGTAGCAATTTTTGGATAAGAAAATATGGGTTTTGCTTTCATTGATACACGGCCCCGTTTGCTTCCCAAACATCCTCAGACGAATTTTGAGATTTTCCAGATATTGTTGTTTGGCTTCAATAAAAACCAAGACATCATATGCAAATATCAAATGCGTCATTACCTTCATTCCGTGGATAGTGTAAGGCTTTATTTCCTTCCGTTCTTCAGCTTGTTGCATCTTCCTTGTAAAATATTCCATGACAATGACAAATAGGAGAGGAGACAAGGGGTCACCTTGGCGCAGCCCATTACCTTGTCTAAAGAGACCTGCAGATATGCCATTGACCAGGATGGAGTAGCTAGTAGTCCCAACGCATTTCTTCATCCATCCTATCCATTGTTCATTGAATCCCAGCTGTTGCATGATCCACCATAGCTTCTCCCATCTCACACTATCATAAGCTTTGGATACATCTAGTTTTAGGCAAGCCTTCCTACTACCTCTTATGACATTATAGTCTAGAAGGAATTATCCAGCTAGAAGAGAACAATCACTGATGCTTCTACCTGTAACAAAGGCGCCTTGGTTTGTAGAAATCAGATAGGGAAGGACCATCTTCAACCGGGCAGCCAAAATTTTTGCAATGATTTTGTATTGTACCGAGCAATAGGCAATAGGGTGAAAATCAGCAAGGGAGGAGGTGACTTTCTTCTTCGGAATAAGAATAAGGAAAGAATGATTAACCTGTCTCACCATGTTTCCATCATCCAGGAACCAGTTTACATAAGCAAGAAAATCATATTTGATGATTTCCCAAGTCTTCTTATAGAAGAAAGCATTGAAACTGTCAGACCCCGGTGATTTATTGTTGTCAATGCTCCACACTACTTCTTTGACCTCCTATTTATTGGTTCTTCTATTGAGAATGTTGTTGTGGGTGCTTGTGAGTTTATACTTCCACTCCACCTCTTCCTCTTCATGAATATCATCAGAGAAGTTTTTATTATACATGGACGTATAGAAGTCTATGGCATGTTCCTCTAGGTCCTCTTGCTTATTAACCACCTTCCCTTCAACATTAATAAGTTCAGATATATGTATGTATGTATGTATATATCAGAATTAGTAAGTATAGTCTGACGTTCCCCCTAAAAATATTAGGGGGTATTACATGTAGGCCCAATACCATACACCCAGATCAACAGTACAACTCACGCATCTAGTTAATACGTAGTCTACGCCTAATGCATTTACAAATTTTTACAACAATGTTTGTGGCATTCATGGACTTCCCTTGATGTCTTATAGCATTCCTCTCTTCCCAAATATGGTAGCATAGACCTGTAAACATGAGATTTTTCTTCACATCAGCTCCACATCTAGCAAGCATCCTTCTTAGGTCAGCAATAAGTTGAATCTATAATCTGAAATCTCTACATAAATACTCCCAGATCTCCTTTGTGAACTTGCACTCCCCCACCAGGTTAGCTGTGGCTTTCTTCCTTTTCCCCGCATAGCAAGCATGCAATAGTTATATCATAATTCCAGCTCTTTATTCTATCAAGAGTGGCAAGGATATTGTGTAGAAATTTATAAACACATATGCTCCATTTCGGCACGTACCTATCAGTCCATATATGTTCACCCATTGGGTCCTTTGAGCCTCTTGTCCGGGACACCACCCATATGCTTATCTTCTTGTCTTTGAGCTTCCATCCTCCATAATCATTAGCAACAAACAAGTGTTTAATTTGCGGCCATATTTCCCTAATGACATTGATGGACCTTGAGTATCCTTCTCTTGTCTTTGGAATAAAATCCAGCCCTCTAGGATATATGTCTATCATCCACTTTCCCCATGTATATGTGCCTTCTTGGTATGCAACAAGCCTTCTCATGGATCCGCATCTAGCAATGTCTCTAGGGGTCTTCAAATTCAGCCCTCCTTCATCTGTAGGAAAAGCCAGCCTGGAATACTTCATAGGATGATGTTCACTCCCCCATAGAAAGTTAGTTATATTCATTTCAATTCTATCCAGAACAGATACAGGAATTTCACCTTGCTATACCCATAAAATGAGAAGTCCCTCTATGGCAGCTTTTATCAAAATTCTGCGCCCCGCCATAGATGTCTTTTGTGTGGGCCATCTGTTAATCATCTCCTCCACTTTATCAATGCATTCAGTAAAATCTTTGACGTGAAGATTACCACCTGCAAGAGGAAAACCCAAGTATTTAGTTGGGAATTCACCCCTCTCCACCCCCATAACCTGAGTGAGTCTGTCCTTCATCTGATAGTAGTTATTAGACAAGAAAATATGTGTTTTATTTGCATTAACACACAGCCTTGTTTGCTCCCCGAACTTCCCCAGAAGGCTTTTAAGATTTTCTAAATAATGCTGCTTGGCTTCTATAAAAACCAGAACGTCATCCGCAAAAATCAGATGTGTCATTACCTTTGTGCCACAGACTGTATAAGGCTTTATTTCCCTCTGTTCTTTAGCTTGTTGCATCTTTCTTGAGAAATACTCCATGACGATCACAAACAGAGAATTGTCAGAGCAATTGAAGTCTCTAGAAGGCCCCCAATACCCCTCTAGTTATAGTAGGGCCAGGGTCAGGGATTCCAGTCTGAGTGGGAGTTGAGGAGAAGGAATATTATGAATTTTTTCTATCCTATAAATGATGAAATAGTTAGTTCAGAGGTGAACCGATCAGTTGGCATGAGACCCAATCAGTTCAACCCTTCTACTGGTCATTTCAACATGTATCCCAAAAGTAATTGAATTGGCAGTTAATATTCAATTAATGCATAACATGACAACAACTCTAGTCCTTGATCCATTATAATTGATCAACCAACCATTCTGTTCACAGTCTCAATCGGTCAGCTCACAAACCTGATCTGATTGATTCACTTGTTGAACTGAGTTGTCTCATGGATCTAATTGCCAAAGTTGGTTCAATTGACCTGACACTTGAATGATTAGTTTAACACTTGAACTGGTTGGTTTGTAGTGCATTCAGTAAACTTCCAACCATTATAGTTTACGTTGAATACCTCATGCTTTAGTATCAAGTTTAGATTCCATTCACGAATAAACTCCTATACCACGTGTATCCTATGCGTGTGACCCTTTAGGTTCCAAGTTACGTTGGCAATGAATGTCCATAACTATATTGTGATATCACACACAATGAGTGTTATCTAACAACACATCATTTCTACCCAGGAAATTCATAAAGTTAAAGAATAACTTCAACCTACAATATGTGGTTGATATTATA
Source organism: Alisma plantago-aquatica (assembly GCA_963693085.1). Lineage (NCBI taxonomy): Eukaryota > Viridiplantae > Streptophyta > Magnoliopsida > Alismatales > Alismataceae > Alisma > Alisma plantago-aquatica. Next base: position 576,618,535 of record OY856411.1, read on the forward strand.
ATTTTTGTATAGTTCCTTTGTCACTGATATCCAAATTGAACTTGAGGCACGAAATTGTCATCCTCTTCAATGTTCAATCCATGTTCCTTGAACTAGAACAGACAGTCTGAGATATATATAAGCTCAATATCACATATTGACTCACATGAGAATGACCATGCATTTCTAAGTCCCACTTATCAAGTGGCCAGGATATCACTCTACTGTAGGAGGGACAAATCCCATCTACATCACTCACAGTCATCCCCATGTGTCACAATGCACCCGAGCATCACCTTTATGGCAACCCTTATTCAAGGTCACGATGGATGATGTCTAAGTACATCAAATGACATGTGATGAGTGTAGTGATTTCAGGTCTAAGAACTACTATCACCATAAGAAATGATTTGACTACCAATCATGGTTTCTATGTATCACTCTTAAGGTGGGTCTAGCTGATACACTATTCTCTAACATGTATCTATGTGTTTGGTTTGATATCACATATCATGACCTAATGAAATGATGTCATCAAATAACATGCACGCTAGTCTTGTGTGTTATTGTTGTCTATCAACCTTCCACAATAACATCCGACTAGGGACATAACAAGAATGTATGTATTATTGAAATCTTTATGATCTCATTGTTCATGTCCTCAACTGGAAGACATACATCATTGAGTAAATCATTCATTAGACATTTCTTATGTTACATCATTATCTCATTACTAAATAGAATATAATAAATTGGAAGATTACCTTTATTATAAATCAAATCGTTTACAAGATATGCCATTGCAGTCATCATATGATTGGCTCTCTAGGCATACATACCAACACTATTATGTTTCAAAATTTTTTTATTTGAATCTATATTCATGATTTGATATTAATTCTATTGAGGTTTATGCATACATAGATTACAAATATTTTCTTATTTAACTCTTAGTTATGATAAGCTTGCTTCCATTGAGCACTACCTTGTGACAATTTTCTAGTTGTGTCTCTTTATCATGTTGACTAAAACTTTCAGCTTCAATTGGTAATTATCTTCAGTTGTGTACAAATATTATTTTTTAGTCTGATCATGAATGTTTACTAATGATTGATATCCATCTATAACTACTTTATAAGGTCATAAACTTTTAATATCTCCATTAGTCTCTTCTTTTAAATTTAATAGTGGCATGTTTATTTCTAAATTGGTTATTTATCCATCATTCCCATTTTATGTATATATTCTTGGATATTACGTTTTTGTCTCTACTTTACCCACACCCAACTTTTCAATGTTAAACACAGGGAGAAAACATAAATCCATTGTGTAAACGTATGAACACAAAGATGCCTAGTTTGTGGTATTGTGAAAGATAATCAAACATGAGATAAAAAATAAATAGAGAGTGAGAATATGAATTTATTTCTATGAAACCCCTAACTTTTAAAATTTTATGAACTTACATGAAAACTACTAATTAATGTTGGAATGGTTTGTCATATTCAAAATGTGGGAAATTTAGGCTTCCAATCTACTTAGCCTAAAACTATGTTTCAATAATGACCAAACCATTCAATTTGTTTTTGTCAAATGTTTACTTCAATGAATTTATATTGAATTAAAACCCTATAAATGCTTCTAATTAGGAACCCTTAAAAATGGGAATTCATGTTGTACATGCATAAAGTTCAAAGTTGAAGAATATTTAGATTCTTTATCAAGCATTGGTACGACTCACTTGTACAGATTATATGACTTGTGATTATGCACATAGTATTATATCATTTAGTAAAATTGATTGTAATTTCATGTATGATATTTGAATAAATTGAAATTTAGTCAACCAAAATAGTTTCCCATGAGGAAATTGACCTGATAACATCACACATATTTCCCGAACTTCCTGCAATGACTAAAGCTTTTCTTATGAATTTTTTTTGACAATCAAAGGGCTACATGTTAGTGACGGCTATCATGTCAAAATTTCAAAGTGGAAACTGAACCTAATGATCTAGCTTGGGATTTACTTCTAGTGCCATTATCCGAGCTTAGTTGTGAAATATATCCAGATATATTGTAGCTACATCTTATTTCTTTTGCAAATAGGAGAACAAAACTGGAAACATATATGTTTAACATCTACCTTCTTTCACAAAAGGGGTATATCTTGTCCTAATCAAGTCCAGTGGATAATAGGCATCCTAAACTATATATTGGACCTATAGGGGATCTTCACAAGTGACACAAGAGGCCCATATGCCATTGTTTACATATTGTGCCTGAAAGAGCCCATAGTAACTACCTTAATGTTAATCACTTTCTTACATTAAGGGACTGAGTAGGATATCGCCAACCCTGCTTCGTAATCTGTGAGGCTCTCATTCTACCTATTCCAATCTCATTCACTCTTGAAGATGTATTCGTTTGCTTTGATAAGAGAGGTTGAACAATAGACAACTATTGAACACAGAAGGAATCCCTTGGTAAGAATCAGTCTCTTAGAAAAGAGAAGTCAGAGGTAGTGGATCTATGGACTTTGAAATAGAACCACTCTATGTACTTGCATATGTTTGTAGTTTGTTGATTCTCTCCCCTCTCTTTCTTATTTGACCTATTACACTTAATTTGAGATATAATTTGAAGGTATGATGAGTTTTTTTTATGGTCCTAATAGCTTGATTCACCCCCACCTCTTGAGTCCATAGATCCAAAATCGCAAGGCATGATTGTTGTAGTATATAAATATATTTAAGTAAATCCAATAAACCATGTCACTAGTGAAAAAAAGCATGATTAAGGGAGATCTATATTTAGGGTCTTTCATATTATATCCCTCATTGTGATATGGCTAAGGATAATTATGGCATAGATGGTTATTAATATGCAGAGGTTTCTAGAGAAGGGGATCAATCTGGACAAGTATATCCAAAAAAATTGGTGATGTATAGTGTAAAAAGAATCCATATACAACATATCTAAATTCATAGTGGCTTTTGATCATAGAATATGAGGATCCAAAAAAAGTTGAAGAAGTAAATTTTTAGTATGAAAAGCAAAAATATTTCTAATACACATAAGATGAGGTGAAATATTGGAGAAAAGTGATGCCTAGATGTTATGCAACTTGAAAGCCAAGAAAATTTTACATAAAAATTGGGTCTTCAAAAAGAAGGATAACCACATGGAGATATATTGATATTTAAATTCATGCTTGTATTGAAAGGATTTCATTAAAACCAATATTTGTTTTGATGAAATTATCCATCCAATGGTGAATAAAACTTCCACCTTCATAGTTTTTTCACTTGGAAAACATCGTGGACCTAGAGATTCCTTTTAAATTATAGATAACCTTCATCCATGATTCTCTTGCAACACCATCAAGCACTTTCATGAAAGTAATGAACATGTAGTTCCCATGTTGTTATAAGTACATATGGTTTGAAATAGGTATCAAAGAGGTGGTAGCAAATATTTTCATGTTTTAACTATGTCAATGCTAAGATTATATATATTCAAATCATCATGTGTATTCCAAATATTTCTAGGTGTTATTTTATTTTTGTCATTTTTATTTTTGATGATATGTTTTAAATATTTCCATGATGAAGAAATTGTTCCAATATTTTTTTATGAAACATTACTCATCGGATATATTTTGGACATGGAAATCAATTTCATAAGAAATAAAAGGCAATCTTTTTGTCAAAAAAATATTTGTGTTGAGAGGATCCTCGCAATTTCGACTAGGGAGTAACCAATTGATATTTCTTTTGATAATCAGTTGTTGCAAAGAAGAAAGAAATATTCTTTGATGAAGTAAGAAAGTATAAGTGTAGGTCACATACCCTTCTCATTTGTAGTGGGAAAAATTTTATACGTTGTAGTTTATGTATGACTTTATACTCAATATGTAATTTGTATGAATGAAAGATTTTAACTTAATCCAAAAGGATCATTAGAATGCATTGAAATGGATTCATAGAGACCAAAAAATGGATTTATAAATATCTAAAATATACGCCCAATTTATAGCACCCTAAAATTTTTTTAACCTTATAAAATGACCTTAATTTGAAACCCTAATTTTTTTGGTTTTAGAATTAATGTTTAATACATAGACTAATGTGATGATGGTTCCAAAATATGTTGCATAAAGTAAATTGGATAACGTTTGCAGTAAATTGAAATTGAATATCATAAATTTAGCCCTATATGGTAAATAAGTGACATTAAAGGTTTAATATGATTTATGCAATTATTGTCCTTTTTATCGCCTCATATTTTTGATATAAGTTGGTTATGATAATATTAATTTTATACCAAAAAGTTATCCCCAAACTCTTTTTAAATAATCCTTTATGATAAATTGAATATTTATGTTACAAAGAGAAATATAATAAGTTAAGTTGGACAAATTAGGAAACTAACTGTATTTTTGGGTTCCTTGTGTCCCAATTGGGTAATAAAATGAAATTTGAGAAGATTTGGACTTTCCTAGCTACTCCAATTTGAACTAGAAAATAATTAACCTAAATTTAATAAATAACCCTAATATATCTAATCCTGGCTGACCTGGACTTTGGTCCAGCCGACCACATTATTTTAATGAGTGTCACACTCCCAACTCGGGTCAGACTTGTAGTCCTGGAGCCGTTTGAGACCCTAGAGTCATCTCCCTCACCCGGGAGGACTCTCCCCCAGGTGCAACAAAACCCGAGCTTTTTTTCCCCTGTGATTTATCTCGCTAAAGGATACCAAAAGCATATGGCACCTTCCTCCCCATCTCCTCATCCTGGAAAACATGTTCATCCCTAACATGGTGGGATTCCATGCCTCAGAACCCTAAGTCGACAAGGACTTCCCCTTTTCTCCCCAGTTTCCATTCTCGTTGCCATGAATCTAGCTCTCTTTCGACCACTTCCTTTATAAGTGGGTACCCTGAAACGTTCAAATGATATCAAAGAGTCAATTTTGGGACTGACTTGCCATCCTAACATTTCTCTCCTTGATTCCCTTGAGATTTCCTTGTTGTAGCCAGACCAGGTTGTCGTCTAGCCAGGTCAAACCTCGATGGCCACCTCAGAGACACCGAGCAGCCTCCTCGAAGTCCCATGAAGGTTTCCCTAGGTCCAATTTGGTCTTTCTTCTGTAAGTTTTGTTTCCCCCTTTTTTCCTTTTTCTTTTGGGTTTTTGCAATCCACGTCAATGGACCATCTTTGGTCTAGTTTTCTTACGACCACCTTCACTGAGGTGCGCTTAAGAAACCCGCAACTTCAGTTTTTCCCCACATTTTCACTCATCTCAGTTTTGATCCCATCGATGTTGACAACCATGGCAGCGATGGCTGTTTTGGTTGTGGGGCATCTCTACATCCTTTGCTTGGTTTCATCTTGCTCAAAGGAGACAAGGAACCCAATGGAATTGCTTTACAGTTCTATTTTCCTTCGTCGCAGGTAAAGAATTCCGATTTGATGTCTTGGTTTCCATTGCTATCATTTTCCTTGATTGGAGAAGAACAAGTGCAAATGCCATTTTCCTTTTTTGCCCTGGATCATTTTGTGGTTTGTACCTGCCTCCAAGGGAAGTTCACGGTTTTTGTCACATCATCTTCTTTGACCACACATCCTCTAGAGTGGGTCATCTTGCTAAGATGGAGAAATTGGATTGGCCCACCTCATAGTGGACCAGAACATTGGAACACTTACACTTGGATTTTTGGGATTTTTCTATTGGTCAGTGTTTCCAAAATTCACATCTATATAATTCTTTGTTAGACAATTTCCCAAAAATATGTGTTAAAAAGGATTTTTTGAGATCTACAAGATGGACTGAGTTTCAAAGCCTATTTGGACGCAAAGTTTCCCTGTTTTAATCAAGAACCCTAACCCCCTAGAAATTAGGTTGAATATTAATTTTTAATGAATGATAATTGTTATAACAGGGTAATTAGGGTTTCTTAACCCTAGGTACGTGACTAGGGTTCTTCAACTTGATAAGAGCAACTCAGATCTTCTTTAAGAGAGAGGTAAGTGGTTCATGCACTTTGAACATAATTATTTATTAATTTTAAGTATATGTGTATAATGAATGCTATGAATCGTTATTTACTATTTCAATTCTTAAAAGTCAATTATTTTACAAGAAATTGAAAGTCACTCTTTGTTGTCAATATTTATTGTATCATCTTTCATTAATATTAAGAGTAATGACAAGATTAAGATTCTAAGAGAAAGTTAAGAGTTATAAGAGAAAGATAATGATTAAAATATAACTTATATAAGATCCTCACTAAGAGGCTCCTCAGAGAAAAAGTAAGAGGCACTTCGGTGCATAAGAGAATAGGCACTTAGGTTCAATCCAAGAGGCACTTCGGTGCATAAGAGAAGAGGCACTTCAGTGCAAAACCTGAGGTTTCTTATATAAGTCAAGATAAAAGAAGTATTTTAAAAGAAATTGCCTCTTTTTCATGTTTAATGTTTAAAGTTTTTTCTTCAATTTACATATTTTCTTTATAAATATAATATATTCAGTTCCACTTATCAATTTGTTTGATGCATGGCTAGGGGCGCGATGCCTACAAGAAAGAAGCAACATCAAGGATAAAGTTGTCTAAGGACCAACTAAAGAAGGAGCTCAAGGACATCTAGACCAGACCTGGTGGGGTGCCAACTATCAATAGAGTAGATTTCCTTTATGTTTATGAGACATGAATTTTAGTTTTAGTGTGAGTTTTATGAGAAAGTGTAGGTTGTTTAAGAGTAAACATGTTTAGTTTTGTTCATGTATGAGTTATGTTGAGAACTTGAGTATGAGAACTTTTATTTTATCATGTGTTGGTTTATACATGAACTTTATTTTTATGCTATTATAATAATATTTGTGACATCCCAATCAGATCTATGCTTCCTCTTAGTTTTTGCATGTTTTTGAAATTGGGGGGTTACGATGTGGCATCAGAGCGAAAAATATAGTTAGCCACTAGGCGTTTCTCAAAATATCATATAGTTTATGTCCTATTTTGCAAGTGGCACCAAAGAAGAATGACGAGATGCCCATGGCTGGGGAAGAAGATGATTCTCACAACATAGGAGACCACCAGGCATCTCCTCGTAAAGAAACCCCCATGGTGCCCTTTGACGTCTTGGTCAGGGCCCTTGTCACTACCTTGGCAATAGGAGAGGACTAGATAGACAACCCTAGGGTCTGTGAGCTTTCCCTATTTGACTTCCTAAAGATCAAGTCAGATTCTTTTGCTGGAGAGGAAGAGTTGGATGTGGTGGGCAAAGCTGAAACCTAGTTGTGGAAAATAGAGCATTATTTTTGGGACCTAGATTGCCCTCATCCGTCTGGGGTTTATTTTGGGACTCACATGCTCAAAGGTGCTACTAGGACTTCATGGGAGAACTTTCTAGGATCTCATGAAGCTGATGCGCCTCCACTCACATGGGAGGAATTCACAGAAGCCTTTAAAGACCATTACATATCTGAAGCTATGGTTGAGGAGAAAGAAGAGGAGTTCTACAACCTTCGTCAACATGGTGATATGACAATCACCATATACGCCATGAGGTTCAGGATCTTGCAAAAGTATGGATATGATTATGATGAACGCTGCAAGATGAAGAAGTTCATTAGGGGTCTCAAGGAGGACCTTAATTTTGCTTTGTCTAGAAGAGGACACCACACCTTGCAGATTGACCTAGATGCTTCCCTTGAACTAGAAGACCACCCAGTAAGAGCATGGAAGAAGGACAACCTCTCCAACAAAAAAACCACCATAATGATAAGAAGAAGAAGGCTCCAGTTGAGGTTGATGCAAATAAACCTGCAAAGACTCAATGTGCCAAGTGCTCCAAGTATCATCTACGAGAATGTAGATTTGGAATGGGAGTATGCTATGCAAGTGGTAAATCAGACTACATTAGACTCAACTACCCCAAGTTTCAAAAGAAAGAGCCCAAAGTCAATGAAGCACCTAGAGAGAAGCGACAAGCTAGAATCTTCACCATGGTGGATAATGATAAAGACAATGAGAACGAACAAGGTATGGTTTAATTTATTAAATCTCTTTAAGGTTATAGTTGTGGCTAGTATCATATTATGAATAAACAAATTTAGAATTATAAGTTAAACCTTTCATGATAAGGATAATAAAACCCTAAGGTGGGTAGTACCCTGGAAATTTCGAAGATGAAATTTTTGTAAGGTGGGTAGAATTTTAGCACCCTTAAAATTTTGAACCTTATAAAATGACCTTAATTTGAATACCTAATTTTTTTGTTCCAAAATTATTGTTTAATACATAGACTAATGTGATGATGGTTCCCAAATATGTTACATAAAGTAAATTGGATAACTTTTGCACTAAATTGAAATTCTATATCATAAATTTAGCCCTATCTAGTAAATAAGTGACATTTAGGGATTAATATGAAATTTACCCAATTAATGTCCTTTTTATGGCCTCATAATTTTGAAAAAGTTGGTTATGATAATATTGAGTTTTTCCCAAAATATCATCCCAAAACTCTTTTTAAATAACCCTTTAGGATTTAATTGAACATTAATGCTAAAAAGAGAAATATAATAAGTTAATTGGGCCAAATTAGGAAACTAACTATATTTTGGGTTCCTTGTGTCCCAATTATGTAATACATAAAATTTGAGAAGATTTGGACTTTCCTACATACTCCAATTTGAACTAGAAAATAATTAACCTAAATTTAATAAATAACCCTAATATATCTAAACTTAACTGATTTGGACTTTGGTCCAGTCAGCCCATTATTTTAATTAGTGTCACACTCCCAAATCGAGTCAGAATCCTAGTCTTGGAACCGTTCGTGGCCCCAGAGTCATCTCCCTCACCTGGGAGGACTCCTACCCAGGTACAACAGTACCCGAGCCTTCCCCCCCTATGATCTAACTCGCTAGAGGATACTAGAAGCATCTGGAACCTTCCTTGCCATCTCCTCATCCTAGAGAACATGTTCATCCCTAAGATGGTGGGATTCCTTGCCTCAGAACCCTAATTCGACAAGGACTTCCCCTTTTATCCCTTGTTTCCATTCTCGAACATAAATCTATCTCTATTTAGACCATTTCCTTTATAAGTGGGGAGCCTGAAACATTCGAATGATATCACAGAGTTCATTTTGGTACCGCCTTGCCATCCTAACATTTCACTCCTTGATCCCCATGAGATTTCCTTGTTGTAGCCAGACTGGGCTGCCGTCTATCCAGGTCAAACCTCGACAGCCACCTCTGAGGCACCGAGAAGCCTCCTCAAAGTCCCAGGAAGGTTTCCCTAGGTCTAATTTTGTCATTTCCTTAGTAAGTTTTGTTTCCCCATTTTCTCCTTTTTCTTTTGGTGTTTCAATCCGCATCAATGGCCCATCTTTAGTCTAGCTTTCTTGTGGCTTCACCTTTTCCGAGGTGCACTTAGGCCACCTACAACATTAGTTTTTCCCCACATTTTTTCTCATCTCAGTTTTGATCCCATCGTTGTTTACAACCATGGTAGTGATGGCCGCTTTGGTCATGGGGTGCCTCTACATCCTGTGCTTGGGATCATCTTGCTCGGATGGAGACAAGGAACCCAATGGAATTGCTTTACAGTTCTGGTTTACTTCATTACAGGCAAAGATCACGGTTTGATGTCTTGGTGGTTTCCATTGCTACCACTATCCTTGATTGGAGAAGAATAAGTGCAAACACTATTTTCCTTTTTTCCCTAGATCATTTTGTGGCCTCCAAGGGCAGTTCAAGATTTTTGTCACGTCGTCTTCTTTAACCACACATCCTCTAGAGTGGGCCACCTTGATAAGATGGCAAAATTTGTTTGGCCCACCTCAAAGTGGACCAGAGTGCTAGAATGCTTACACGTGGATTTTTTGGATTTTTCTATTGGTCAGTGTTTTCAAAGTTCACATCTAGTTAATGCTTTGTCAAAAAAATTCCCCAAATTATGCTTTAAAAACATTTTTTTGAGATCTACAAGATGGATTAAATTTCAAAGGCTGTTTGGACACTAAGTTTCCCTATTTTAATCAAGAAACCCAAAACCCAAGAAATTAGGTTGAATATTAATTATTAATGAATGATAATTGTTATAATAGGGTAATTAGGGATTCTTAACCCTAGGAACATGATTAGGATTCTTCAACTTGATAAGAGCCTCTACGATCTTCTTTAAGAGAAAGGTAACTGTTCCATGCACTTTGAACATAATTATTGATTGATTTTAAGTATATGTGTATTATGATTTCTTTGAATGATTATTTACTATTTCAATTGTTGAAAGTCAATGATTTTACAAGAATCTAAAAATCATGCTTTGTTGTCAGTATTTATTGTATTATATTTCATGAACATTTAGAGTAATGAAAAGATTAAGATTTTAAGAGATAGTTAAGAGTTACAAGAGAAAAATAATGATCAAAAGATAACTTATATAAGATCCTCACTAAGAGGTTCCTCAGAGCAAAATTAAGAGGCACTTAAGTGCATAAGAGAAGAGGAACTTAGGTGCAATCTAAGGGGCACTCCGGTGCATAAGAGAAGAGGTACTTCTGTACAAAACTCAAGGTTTCTTATATAAGTCAAGATAAAAGAAGTAATTTAATAGCAATTGTCTCTTTTTAATGTTTAATGTTAAATGTTTAAAGTTTAATTTTAGTTTACATGTTTTCTTTAAAGATATAATATGTTCAATTCCACTTACCAATTTGTTTTATGCTTGGTTGGGGGAATGATGCATGAGGAAAGGAGCAACATCAAGGATAAATCTAAGGACCAACTGAAGAAGGAGCTCAAGGACATCTTGACCAAACCTGGTGGGGTGCCAGCTATCAATAGAGTAGATTTACTTTATGTTTATGAGACATCCATTTTAGCTTTTGTGTGAGTTTTATGAGAAAGTGTAGGATGTTTAAGAGTAAACATGTTTAATTTTGTTCATGTATGAGTTATGTTGGGGACTTGAATATGAGAACTGTTATTTGATCCTGTATTGATTTATATATGAACTTTACTTTTATGCAATGATTATCATTCTTGTGACATCACAATGAGATCTATGCTTCCAATTAATTTTTGCATGTTTTTGAAATTGTGGTGATACACAATGCTTACTTATTAATTTTTAGCATACTATCAGTTATATAAGGTGCCATACATCTCTAGTTTAGTAGGTGAGCCTAATCATAGAAAGTCTAAGTCATGTCTTTGTCAACTTTTGTAGTATCTTGATAAGTTGGCATTCGTAGATGTCAATGTGTTTTGTTATACATACTATGCAACAAGAGCATATCACATTTTTCAAGGAAATAGATAGATTGATTAGCCCTAACATTTGTTACATAAAGTGGAATTGAAAAAGGATAAATATATCACTTATTGTGATAGTTATAACATGATGATCTTGAACAAGATTGTTTCTCATAACTCTTGAAAAAATATTGTGAATTTCTATACCATATATTACACTAAGCTTCTATTTATGATCAATTGAAATTTATCAAAAGATTTACACCAATCATAAACTATCTGTAGTTATGACAAAAATAATTCCTATAAAGAAACATCAAAATTTTTGGAGTTCTTTGGTTGACATGTAGATTAGGAGTCAAGAAGTAAATCTTCTATATGGAGTGGAGGGAGATATTATTAGCCATTTATTTATTCCTCACCAATTAATTCATTTTGTCTATTGTTGCTAGAAGTGGGGAATAAAACCCTTTTGCTTATTTTTTTCAAAGATGTCCACAACTGGGTGAGATATAGAATCTACCACCACTAGTTTCTTTGTCTTATCTATTATGTATTAATTGAAAGAAGGAAAATCAAGCGATGAAGCAACGAGAAAAAGGGAAACTTCATTATCTATGTTCTTCTTTTTGCTTGGTATTTTTTAAAGGTTTGCTTTGTATTTTGGTGGTCTCTGTGTCAGGTTTTGTTTCTACTTGAGACTCCTTTGCATTGTATACTAACGTGTTTGATTTTCTCAAAGTCTTGAGTCAGTAATTTAGATAGATATTAGTATCATCATTTCTCATTGATGGGATTTTTCCACATTTGTCCAATTATTTTTCACTCATACTTTGTGATAGTTTTCTATGTAAATTTTGTATTCCTTATCTCATGATTGTTTACATATACATGTTTGTGGCATTTTCTTGCTATGATTGTATTTTAATCTTCATGACCATTACATTGCATCTTCAATTCTAGTATACTTACCTAGTCCAAATTTATACAAATATAAATAATTAGTGAATTGTCCATCTCATCCTTTTCCATTTTGGGCACACAATCCACTCTCCCAATCCTGTTTACTTTTATCCAATAGTATCTCCATATAATTCTATTAGCTATCCCCTCTTCTCTCATTCTTTCCTACAATCTCAAGCCATTGAGTGTGACATGATTGAGCATGTCTCCAAACTTGATTTCATGATGCAATTTTATAATAAATGAAGTGATGTGGCCACAACCTAAAGTTTTCTAACACATATGCTAAAGTAAACTAAATTTAGACTATTGGATTTCACTAGTTGAACATGAATCACTAGGTAGACAAAATCCTACTCGAATTAGAAGATTGGTGTACAACCTTGATTAGCTTTCTATTTTCAACATTGATGTGACATTTGATATTAGTTAAAATCAGACTGGTTTCTCAAACATTCCCTTTTGGATCCAAGACACTCCACTCCTATTTAGTACTAGACTAGTTTGGATATTAATATCTATATTAATTTTAAATGAAAGAATTACATCCCATCTACATTTATCCCATTACCATAGATATCTGTTTGTTTTTTATAAAGTATATATGTTGGTAAATGAAAACTAAGATTATACTTATGAAATCAGTTACAACTTAAGCCAGATATATATAGTGTGTTACTAAGTTACCAAAGGTAAATGGTAACATGACTAAAAATATAAGGGGTATAGGGTAAGGGGGAAATGAGTCTAAATAAAGGGGGAGGCACCCCTATAACAAGTGTCACCCAAAAATATATATGGAAAAGAAATTCTTAGATAAACTAAACCTGACCCTAGATGTTGTCTTTTCATAATTGTGGATAGGACTTCTTATTATGAGAATCAGGGTTAGAGAGTCATATATATAGCCTTGTCGCAAACTATGATGTACTAGAGACACAATATAACATAAGCTAGATTAATGCTAATGGGCCTGAGGAGAGTAATCCCAATTAGGTAATACAAGGGAAAATAGATAACTACAATACCACCAACACTCCCCTCAATCTAGAGAGTACACATCATGTATTCCTAGCTTGCCACACATATAGGAGAAGGATGAAGGTGGAAGAGTCTTGGTGAATATATTAGAAGTCTATTCTCTAGTCTTTACATATGGTGTAATGATATCCTTGTCACAAATTAGGTCTTGCAAAAAGTGGCAGTCATCTCAATTTGCTTGGTACATTCATAAAAAAACTATATTATTAGCTAAATGAATAACTACTTAATAATCTTACTTGAGAGTTTCTGGAGAAGAGAGAGGAAATCATACATCTTTAATAATTGATGACACCCATTGACTTTTACAACAGGCGTGTGCCATGGTACCATATTCCTTGTAAGTACTAGAGCAAGCCATAACAGACTAGTTCTTGCTCCGTCAATAAATGGGATGACCTCCCAAAAGAACATAGAAACCATAAATAGGTCTCATGTCATTCACATCTCCATCCCAATCAAAATCTGAATAGAAGTTCAAAGAGATATCTAGAGATTATGGTTTCCTCTTATAAAGGAGACCTCTGTCAGGTTCATTACTCAGATCACATAGAATGTGTGGTACCTAACTCCATTGGAAGACTAGAAGTTTAGTCATGTGTTGTCTAACAACACTGACAAAAAAGGAAATATCTAGTTCGGTAATTATGAGATAGATGAGTTTCCCAACCATGTGTCGATGTTTTTCTGGATCAGAAAAAGACTCCCCCTTAGAAAGGACATTATTGTGATAGTACATGGATGAAGTGACATGCTTAACATTTAGCAAACTAGAGTCCTTAAAGAGGTCAAGTATGTACTTCCTCTAAGAGAAAAAGTGCCTTGAAGAAAACATATCAAGTTCATGCCCAAGAAGTAGCAAAGTTGACCAAGATCCATGGTATGATAGTGTTGTTAGAGTGCCTATTTCAGTGCTAAAAACTTATAAGAATCACTACCAGTGATAATGATGTCATCAACTTAGACGGTGAGGATGATGGTTCCAATTTGAGAGGACTTACAAAGTAGGCTATGATCACTACATTATCTGGAGAGACCGAGGAAAGCAAGAGCACCACTTCCAGGCCTATGGTGATTTCTCCAGACTACATAAAGAGAGTTTTAGATGGTAGAATTTTTGGGAAGACTCCCCTTGAGTATAAAATCTCACAAGCTTCTTTATACATACTTCCTCGTCTAAGTCACTATGAAGGAAGGCATTTTCAATGTCAAGCTGGAACAAAGGAAAATCCATGTGAGTGGCAAGGGAGATTACAATCTTGACAGAAGCAATGTGGGTGACTAAAGGGAAGGTTTCTAAGAAATCTATGAATATGTTTACGTGAATCCTTTGGAAACAAGACGAGTTGTAAGTCATTCACCAATACATTTGAATTATTTAATAGAGAAGACACAATGGAAATCAACATTAAATTTGTTCAACGGAGGAGGGTCAGGATCCCAGGTCCCATTCTCACACAATGCTATCAAGCCCTCCAGTATCACAACTTTCCAAATAGGGTGTTGAAGGGCGTCATGATTATTTTTAGGAATCTAGATAGCGTCAAACTATTGGATAATGGATTTAGCAGTGTGGGAAAGCTTTGATAGGTAATAGGTATGAGCAACATGATGTCAAAGAGTACAAGAGTGGATACTTTTCCAGAGAGCCATGAGACGGGCTAGATCCTCAGTTGTGAACATTTTGTGACAGGTCCTATGTTGTAGGAGGAGGAATTATAGGAGGGTGTGGATGGGTTCATGATCCACTAGGTCAGAAAGATCAAGCTCAACAAACTCAATTTGAGGCTGAGGTTGAGGCGAAGAGAATATTGATGTAAAATCAAAGAACATCTCAGATTCATGAAAGGTAACATCATCAAAGACATACATGTGATGGTTTCTTGGACTATAACAGCGGTAACCTTTTTGAAAGGTGGAATATCCAACAAAAACCATCTTGTTAGAGAGGGAATCAAGTTTATCTGATCTTGGAAATTATGCAAAAAAGTAGTACACTTGCAAACACACAAAGGAATATGGAAAGTCATTTATGTGGGAAAAACAACCGAAAAAGGGGTCTTGTTCCAAAGAATAGAAGATGGTAGTCAATTGATATGTGAGAATAGTTTCACACTAGTAAGGTGTATTATTTTACCCTAAAACGTAAGATCATGAGAAATGTCAAGTAAATGACAATTCTTTCATTCTGTCACTCCATTTTGTTGTGGGGTGTGAGCACAAGAACATTGATGGATGGTTCCAATCTTGGAAGAAAAAGAAGTCACTAGAGCCAAAACATATTATAAAGTATAATTGGTTAAAAATCTAATGGATTTATTAAATTTTATTTGAAATATTTTATGCAAATTTAGAAAAACACAAATAATTTCATCACAAGAGTTCAACAAATATAACTATGTCATGCGAGAGAAACCATCAATATAGGTAAGGAAAATAAAATCTATTAAAACTAGTGGTTCAATAGGAAGCACTAGTGTCACTATGAACAACATGTGAGGTAGATTTAGAATAGATACTAGTTCTTCTAGGAAATGAACTCCTATGGTTCTTCTTAAACTCACATGTGTCACAAGGAAGACTTTTTAAACTAGATAAAGAGGGATCCATGTGCTTCAACTTCTTAAGAGAGGGATGACCACATCTTTGGTGTAGCGGAAGAGGTGTGCTCACAAGAAGAATTAAAGATGGAATGATGTCACCAAAGTAATAAATGACACTGGCTCTATAACCTGAACCAATTGTATGAGGAGCCTAAGAATCTTGCATCATGAACCATGACTATCAACGATGACATTGTAAGTAAAGGCATCAAATAACTTAGCAATAGATATTCATTTAAAGGGAAAGTAAATAATATAATGAACACATTGAAGTTTGAGACTAGGTGAGACATGAAGACTACCACATTGTTGAAAAGTTTGACTAGGTGAGACATGAATACTACCACATTGTTGAAATTTTTTAATGGATCCATGAACTAGAGTGATAGATGAGATAGGATATAAGGTTTAGTGGAGGAAAGAAAGTGTCTCATACCAATCATATGATGCATGGTCCTAGAGTCAACAATCTAAGGAGAGTTTTATGCTAGCAT
This sequence comes from Alisma plantago-aquatica, assembly GCA_963693085.1. Lineage (NCBI taxonomy): Eukaryota > Viridiplantae > Streptophyta > Magnoliopsida > Alismatales > Alismataceae > Alisma > Alisma plantago-aquatica. The sequence continues at coordinate 576,634,889 of OY856411.1, forward strand.
AGAGGTCCTGACATTACTATTGTTGGAGGGCCAAATACACCAAAATGTTGTAATGGATTGCATGGTCATAGAATCCTTGGATCTTGTGAATTTTATAGGAGCTTATTGAGAGGCCTACAAAAGTTTTTCATACTCAGTAGAAGAGATGGTAACAGACTGATTGTTTGACCCTTGGGAAACATTGACTGTTATGACCACCCCCATAGGGCTGATCGTGCTTTTGATAGCAGTTTTTTCTCTAGATGGACAAACTTGTTTTAGAAGGTTCATTATGGACTAGGGGGACGTCCCCATAGCCACATGCTCATCTATGAGATACCACATCAATCACAAGTTGCAAGATTTTTGGAGCAGAGGTCAAGTGACGAACATCAGGCTATTGGAGATGAGAAAACACATCTTCTAGAGTGGAAAAGGAGTCAATGACCAAGATAATGTTGCAGACTAGAGCATATGATGGATGAAGTCCATTGAGATAATTGGTATTGAAGATATTAGCCTTCTTATTGGTTTGATCCATAGAATATACATGCTAAAAATAGTCAAGATGTTGAGACACATTGACAATCGAACCAAGGTATTAATCAATGGTCTGATCAACTTGATTATCACCAAACAATTCATCCCAGGTTTATGAAAGCCTAAAATCATTCTTTTTCAACATGTAATGGCAACAAAATAGCATCTCACCTTTCCTTTCCATTTGTTTTAAAACATCTATTTGAAGGAGATAGAGGGTTCCATGTTGTTGCATAGTCAAAATGTAATTTGGATATTTTATCGTTTCCATTTAAGGGTATCATCAACAAGTTTTCAATGAATTTCACCTTATTTATAGACTCTAGGATGGTTTGGATAGAATTCATCTAGATCAGGTAACTATCTCCATTCATTTTGATTATGGAGATAGGCACACTCTCATTATATACAAAGGCTTGAGATGATTATTTGTTGTCAACCATGCCTTCATACAAGATGAAAAAGTCACACTGGTAGGAGTCCTTGGAGAAAGATATCAAAGAGGCACACCAGTAGAACAATGGTGGATAAGGATATCACAATAGCACATCGGTAGAAGAACAATGGATATGGGAAATCACTAGTAAGATGAAATGTGAGAGGAGAAAGTTAGAAGAAGCACGATTATAACCATTGTCCAAGGTTTGAATCTCTAAGAGAGGAAGAAGATAGTAGATCCGTAACAACTATTGGCACTCACCAATACATAATGAAAAAGAGAAGATCAATGTTGTTACAATCTTGTTTTTATAAACAAATTCCTATTGTGTAGAGATCAACACACCACCATTCAAATTTGGTGTGTGATGGTGAAGGCGAGGAGTACCAATCAGATTCCCAGAGAGGTTGTTATACAAGAAAGCACTCAATCAAGGGCCATGGTTGCAAGTCTATAGGGGACCATGACTTATGACTCCCCTACTAAAGATCAAGAAAATTGGGAGGTGAATCCCCCCCAGACGAAATAGTAGGATAGAGGTTATCGTCCCGAGCAATCAACCCACTTGTAGGGGTAGGAGTGGCATGCTAGCACATGATTTCTAGCTACATGCCTAGTGGCTTGTTGCGTTGTCTAGTTGCACACATTACTGTGGCTAGCTGGAGGTAGGTGGTGGTGGCAGGCGAGCAAGAACGGTGGCATCTATGGGGTTGGGTGAGGGGGAGGGAGGCAAAGAGAATAAGTGAAAAGAAGAAAGGAAGAACTCTTGGTGGGGTTGGGAGAGAAAAGGAGACTTCTCCTTGGAAACTAGACGACTTCTTCTGATAGTATGTGAAGACAAATGCTTATTATGATTGTCAAGGTCATAGAGAGTCATATATATAAATTTTTCTCAAATTTTGATGCATTGGAGACACAACATAGCATAAGATAGACTAATGTTGATGGGCCTAAGGATAGTAAGCCCAATTAGCTACTACAAGGGAAAATAAACAACTAAAAATACCACCAACAATGATGTTGTCCATGAAAGTTTCAATGACATATGTAACCTTCTCTAAAACTCATAATGTGTGTACCCTTCTGATAATGACTCCAATACATGTATAAATTTTAAGATAAAAAAATGCTCCGGTGAGTATCATAATTATAGTCCAAGATAAAAAGATAAACAGTGATGTTTATTATAAAAAAGGGTATTTCTTTCTTTTTGTATCACCCACAAAATACTATAGTCTACACATCCATTTATTTGTGTGGGGCAATGTAGGTGTTTCTTTGATGGTCTAGCAAATTGTTTTTCTTTCTATATCATTTGTAAGGTGTCGGATGTGAATGTATTTTTTCTAAATCTATCTAGAGAAATCACATTCAAAAGTATGTGTTTGATGTTTTCTTTATCCTTTCTACATAAATTACAAATGGTGGATCTATGGGACCTCTTCTCCACCCATTTTTTTCAATTATAATTTTATTATGTCCTATGAGCGAAATGTGGATGATGTATATAGTGGGGAATTTTATTTTATACAATTATTTGTATACACTATAGATTCTAGTGACATTGAAAAAATCATATGTTACTGAGTACTTATGTGCCCATTTCCAAATAACCTAGTATCAATGTCTTATTCTAGAATATTATTATTGTCCTCAATTTCATAAATAATGTATGATTTGGTGAGGAATCTTTTGAAAGTGTTTCTTTTGTGACAGTCAACGAGGATTAGAGCTTTCTCTTTTGAAATAGACATGATGTTTTTGGGGATATCCAGTGTAGTTTTCATGTAATGGATCGTGCCTTCCATTCTCAAGGGTCAAGCCAAAAGGATATGTAGTGACCACAAGGAGGAAATATCACGATGCTATTTTGGATGATGTAAAGTGTGTTGTTGACATGTTTTTTGAAGGTGAAATTTTATATTGGGTGATGTTTCCCACATATTATGTTGTTTGTAATATTTCTTAGTGACATGTTTGCACTAGGGAGTGTTTCTTATCACATATTTGTGTGGATTTGGCTGAGGGCATGTAGTTTCAAGTCAATGATGCCCCATCCATTGAGTTTTTTAGGTTTCCAGATGTGTTCCCAATGGATGAAATGTGTTTTTTGTCATGTAGTGGTTCCTCCTAAGAGAAGTCTTCTTTTGATTCTATAAATATGAGTTAGGGCCTTTCAAGGTAATAGGATTCAGATGAGGTAATATGCTACAAGAGGGGTGAGGTAGGTATTGAGTAGAGTGAGACGCCCATCAAGATTAAGGTGATTCATTTACTAAAAAACAAGTTTTTCTTCATATTAATGATTATCTATTTCTAGTAGGAAGAAGGAAGAGGATAAGGGGAGAGAGGTCAACCAAGGTATTTGATGGGGAAGGCATCCTTTCAGAATTGGAGTAGCTATGTGAATCTGTCTATTTTCTCTATGCTCATACAACTAGCCATAATATAAGATTTGTGGAGATTGATGTTGAGACCAAAAAGGTGTGAGAAGATGTCAAGAATGAGAAAAATGTTGATAATTTGAGAGTCTTTCGGTTTGATGAAAATGATGGTGTCATCAATATATTGTATGATTAGTTCAATCCCAGGTAATGGACACATTAAGAGGTGATTCCTTGATGCTATGGAGATCATACGGGTAAGCATGGAGCTGATGATGTTGAAGATGGAGGAGAGAGGGTTGCCTTCAGTGAGACCATTTGAGCTGCCAAAGTAATTGAAGGCCGAACCATTGTAGACTAATGGCAAGTATTAATGCAATATGTAATAGCGTGACCATCTTGAAGGAAAACCATACCCATTTAAATATCTAAGGAGGAAACTTCAATTGATGTTGGCAAAAGCATTACCAAAGTCTAGTTCCAATTTAAGAAAGGGATTCTTTATGGTTTTGCATGTGTGTATGGTTTCACTCACCATGATGTAAGTGTCCTATGTGCTTCTACCTTAGATATAGGTGCATGAACACAAATCAATAATATTTGTAAGGGTATGTTTCGTATGAGTACTAGTTTTTTGGTTACAATCTTATTTGACATGTTGATCAAATGGATGGGTCTAAAGTTTTTAACTAGGATAGTTTGTTCCACTTTTTTATTAGAGAAATGTATGCTTTATTTAGGCTTCAAACATGTGAAGAGATGTTGTCATGTAAATGTATGTAATTGACAAGATGATGGAAGGATGGTTTGATGTGATCCCACATGTGTAGGTAAAATTATTTACCGATACATATGGACCGCTTACTCATTACCAAGGGAAGTCATTGAAAGCTTGATCTCACTGTTTGTGAAGGGTTCTATAAGATATCCAACATCGTTGATCTTATTGGGCTAAAGGATATCCAAGTTAATATTAATATGGGTGGAGTATGCCTTATTGTGATTGAAGAGATTCTAGAAGAAGGAGTCAAAAGATTTGATAATGAGGTTTTTATTAGTAGTGTGTATCCCGTCTATCAAAAGATTGTTGTTAAGAGATTTCCTCTTATGTTAATTACAAATCAAGTGAAAGAATATAGTGATTTTCTCTCCAACCTGAATCCATCTTATTTTGGACCATTGTTTCCAGATTATAACATTGGCAGACTGAATATTCTCATGTAACCCTGAGTAGTTGTAATAAGACTAGATTTGTCATTGGATCTTTACCCATTGAGAGAAGTTGATCTTGGATATTTGTAAGATTCGTGTCTATGGTGGAAAATTTTTCTTTATTCCAAACTCCCCGTTTGTTTCTGATGGTTTTGATGTTGAGGTTAAGTTGTAACCCATGAGAGTTATTGTTAGGGTATATTTTCTAGAGATTATTTATGAAGTCAGTTAAGGATAGATACTTGGTCCAGAAAATCTCAAACTGGAAAGATTTAGGACCTTATGAAGAAACTACAGTGTTGAGGGTAACAAGGAAGTGATCAATATGAGTCTTGATGTGAAACAACCAAAGAGAAGGGGTATATGTCATTCTAAGATTGTGAACAAATAAAATGAACCAATCTAGATCAGGCACGACCATAGTTATAGATGTATTTTACATTTGTGAATGATAGATATATGAGAACATGTACTTGTAGGAAAGTTTCAAAACATAGGTACCTCCCATTTATGTGTATAAGAGTGATTAGGGTAAGGTGTGTCTCTCTTTTGAGCATTCCTGTTGAGTTTGAAATCTTCTCCAATTAACCAAGATTGAGTGTCAAATAAATTGTGTAGTTGGTCTAATTCTTTTACAAATATCTCTTTGTTGTGGCCTAGTTTACAATATAGACAAGTGAAATGCGATTCTAGATCATCAAGTAATTTATTGAAGTCGATGGTGATGTTGTAAGCATTTATGTAATGACTAACATATTTGAGAGATAGACAGTTGTATCCGATGATAAGCCTTCTGCTAAGTCTTTTGGCTGCTATTTGCATCCAAACTTGGATGTATTTCCCTCCCATAGTGTGTAGCTGAAAGGGGGACAACTCTATTTTAGGTTCTTGAGTAGTAATAAGATCGATCCTATTGTTTTTGATAAATTTCCTGATATTTCTATGTCTGTTAGCCCTAGACGCTCAACATACATTCCATTTGCAATAATCACATGAGGATGGTAGGCAACAAAACAGGATATAGAAATAAAAGTAAAATCAATGTCACAAGAAATTAAGGGATAGCTGCACAATCGGGTCCATTGCAAGTGCAATAGGCTTGCAATTTTGCCATCCCTAGTCCTTTTCAGGTTCAATGAGTGCCATGTTGGTATGAATCAAAATGGATGTTGAAAAGACGCACAAATGTAGAAGATTATTTAGCATTTTCTGAAGATGTGATATTATGTGACTGATCTAGATCCAATATAGGAGAAATAAAAATAGTATCAATGGGATTATAGGTCTTACATATTTCATCTACTGTGAAGAAATTTCTCTTTTTTACCCTCAAGAGTGCTCTATGACTCCACATGTAGAGGGATAATGTTGTCTATCATCCTGTTCTTGTTTGGATTTTGTGGACTATTGATGTTTTTGTTGAGTTCCTCTATGATCTTTGATTTGAGTATTTTTACCATATCCCTGACTTCTTTTCTCAAAGGAGAAATGTATGTGTGGGTGGATTCAAGTTGATTATTATTGTTGTTAAGGTGAATTGTCCAGTATGGAACATGTTGTAATTTTGGTTTTGTGAGTGATGGCATGGTAGTGTGCCAAAATGTTGCCTCATGTTTTGGTTTGTGATGGATTGAAACTAGAGGAGTTTGATTGTTTTTAAAGTGCTCTTTTAGGATGATAAGGAGGAAGTGGATGATCTTTTCCGGTCTAGACACACCCCTATTTATGGTTTCCAAGTCTTGGTGGTTTCTTCATGTCTTTTAGTCTATATTACAAAGTGGGATAATCATCAAGGTCATGAAAAATGGATTGAGTATGAAGTGGATTCTCACCTATGAGGTTGATTGTGTGTATGGTCTAACCGTTATGGATTATGATAGATCCAGGGAATTTGAATTCCTTGGTGAATGAGAAAGCACATAAGGCTTTAATGTAGTTTGTGGGATAGAGTGTCCCATGGTTGATGTATTGTAAGATAGAACCTACAAATGGAGATATCCTTCTAAAAGCCTCAACACCCCAAAGGTGTGTTGGAAAGTTTTGGATGGATACTCACCTAGATCCTCCTTTTGGTGCCTTTTGGCTCCTATGTCATAGGACCATTTGGTGATGTGTGCATGTAAAGAACTATCTCCACAAGGTAGAGTGATGGTGAAACCTATGAGATGGTCATGTTTGGTACCATTAGGTAGGGAGTATAGGAGTTGATGATTATAGAGGATCTAAGGATTTATGATGGTACAACCTAGAAGGAGAAGAGTAACAGCTCGAGCAACATCAATCGTGAGAACCTACTAGTTATCAAGGTTGTGATGGATAATAACTAGAATACGACGAAACTCCAATGGAGTTAACTGGGAGATCAATGATAGTCACTGGTTTAGCATGATCTTGTGATGGCTCCATAGGTGTGAAAGAAGTTTTGTTTTGGTAGGGAAGATGAGAGGATGGACTGGTGAATGGTGTGACAAGTCTAGTCATGCAGAAGGTATGGTATATAAGGTTGGGGATGGGTACATTTAGAGGTCATCTGCATAGAGAAGGAGGATGTAGGGTTTGCATGGGAAGAAACTCATGATAGGTGGATGTTTTCTATGGATTATCTTCTACTTGGGGAGAAAGGATGGAAAATGGGTTACTCAAAAAGGTATGTGGTTTGTGCTCTGATCTATCAGTAAGTGAAGGTGGGATGGGAGCTTTAGCATGATTGCAATGATGACATAACCAATTTATTTGTCCAATTAATGCTAATGATGAGACAAATTGAATGTTATGTGTGGTTCAAGGGAGATGGGATGGATGAGAAAGGATGATGAAGATAGATAGGGGGTGCAAAATGATAGATATTTTAAAAGTGTCCCTATTTGTGGCAAGCATAGCAACATTTTGGGAAATGACAGTTGAGATGTTTGTTCCCTAGTCGATTTCACTATCGACATTTTGAATATGTATTTAACATATCTTTTTTCTAGTAATTGTGTGTCATTCTATATTTTCTATGGCGTCTGTAAAAAATATTAGAGACTTGAAATGTGTTATCTATCTGAATGATAATGTTTCATGTGATAGACGCATACCTTAAGGTAGATTGGGCATCCGATTGTTCATCTCTATGTATCTTAGAATATGGACTGGGATCTGTTGTTGTGATATTTTTGATGATATCATGGTATTACACTGAACTGATTAATATGTGCAATTTATTTCTATTTGAATCTCTTGACCCTTAGGTTCATTTAAGTCTTCTATTAAGAGTGTGTGTGGTTCATATTTATGAGTTGGTAGCCATTTCTATGGGGAGCTCATGAGAGGTGTTGTTGAGATATGGGGCTATGAAGAGTGATCGATTGACGTTTTCAATGAAAGTTGAGGGAAGAGGTGGCGGATGACTAGTGTTTCCTAGGATACTCATGGAAATGGTTGTAATCTACAATGGGCCTGAGTTCTATGATCCATCCTTTAGGGAGAGTGCTCAACTATGAACACATCCCATCCCTAGACTAGTTAGAACCTCCATTCAACATCAACATGGAATAGAACTTTACAATGCCTACTCTCTAGAGTTAATGTGATCCATCCTAGTTGTATGTTGTAGTGTAAGTAATGGAAAGCTTTGGGAAGGGTCATGTAGGTAGTAGACATGTTATCAACTCTGACTCTGATCCTTGATGCCATATCAGTACTATGTTCTTGTGTATGAGTCGTGTACCTCTCCTTGTTAAATAGGATTCTAATTTGTTTGTGTCTAATATGCGTGTTGTGATATGTGAAGAGTCTAATCTTAATGCCTTTTTGGGAATGGAGATGAGAGTTTTACATTATGCTAATCAAAAGTTTCATGATCCTCATCACAGAGGGGAAGGCCTATGAAGGAGGCTTTGCGTGCCCAAAAGATGTTTTTTTTTTGGGATGAAAGTGAATATATTTCCCCAAATGTGATGCCTAAGAAAGAATAGTAAAGAAAGATCTTCAGTGTTGTCTCCTCTGTTAACTCAAGCATAGAAAAGATCACCAAGGTGCTTGTTGTTTAGAAAGATCTCAGGTGTTGATGTGGCCTCAAACTAAGATAATAATAAACTAGAGGAAAAGAGAAGAGTACATCATTTAGGTAGGATAAGTTGAGGATCCCAAATCCTAGAGACTAGTTAGATCTTTCTCTCTCAAGCCTACTCTCGAACCACTATATGGGGATTTTCCACCTTTCCATCTGTGTTATATAAAATACATTCCTCTATTGAGAAACTTGACTTACTGTTGCTGGAGATGGATTTAGCACAACCTGCAAAACTAACATAAAAAAGGCAACTTAAAAGCCTTGCCTAGTACGTCCTTCACCAAAACATTATACATGGACTAATATTGGTATGTGGTAGAAAAAAACTTGAATGACAAATTTAGTTTCTAAAGTAATTGGGACTTTGAATTTTGGTTTAGGTTAGTTAGGATGATAGGATAGTAATGATCTGATACGAATAAAGCATTTTTATTAGTCCATTTCCAGTTAAGAGCTTATGGCAAATCAGTATATGAACAAAAAAGCTAGTTTGGTTGAATTATGAAATCATGGACAACACAAATTTATAATTTGGATCCAATTCCTGACATGGATTAAACTAGACTAAATAACCCATTATGTTAGTTTGGAACCAATTTCTTTTTTTTTTGCAAAATACCTAAAATTATTATGTCATTGTATTTCTTTACTAAGGATGAACCTAGATCAAATTTGAATTTAGATTGAGTCCAATTCAAACAAGGGTTAAGCTCTCATCAACCCAACATGATATTAGGGTTTCCAAACTATATATTCTAAATATTAAGAACTTTTGGGCCCTTCAACAAGTCAAACACAATTTTTCTTGAGAGAAACATAGATGGGTTGAATTAGACCCTCATATAGAAGAAGTGAAAGAGATCAATAGTCCCGTATGATGATCTAATTTGGAATGTATAGTGTAATATTCAACCTCGAATCCTGTGAGAAAAAAATCAGTTCAACATTTGTTGGATCCTAACATATAATACCTAGATTCAAATAATTATTCAAACTGGACATTAAAATACATTTTAAGTTAAAAATATAATATATATTATAGTAATCCCTCATTAAATATATATGATGAAATATTTTAATTTCATATTTGTGTAGATAAATAGAATATTATTAGTAACATAGGTTTATATTTGTGAATTCGGATGTACAAAAATAGTCGATCTTTTTCATATCTGGAATTTAATATCAAAAATTTGATCCAAGCGACCAATACCAACTTTTTTGCTGCAAAATATCAATGTGAATCGAATGCATATGTGAATTCCCGATATTCTTTGACAGGTCTAACACTGAAGCATTCAGTTGTGTGTTTTTTTAGTATCTTGCGTGTCTGTTATTGAAGAAAGCTTTTTATGCTGATGGTGGTGACATCTATGCATGCAAAAACCCTAACAATTAGGAGGGTAGCAACAGTAACACGTAGCCTTCTGCTGTCCCGTGCACTGGGCTGGGCGCATATAGTTGGCGTTTTAGGGCCCACTGCTGCACACAATAGGGGCACTTTATGGCATAATGATTATAAAATAAGATGGTCACGCTTTTGATCCCTGTAATGTATTGATACAAATTCGTAGCATTTAACCTCTAACGCGTACATGAAGACTGACTCACCATCTGAACAGAAACCTAGTTAACTATGTTCTTCATTGGACTGCATCGTCAGCAAGCTCGGCCGTTGCTTCAATAGAGCCAACGTTATTCAGGCAGATCCACATCTGCTAGCTACTACTACTACATGTGACGTGATGAGTTGTTGACTAACCAGACAGGCTTCATTGAAACTATGTATCTATCACTCTGGTGTGCCCCAGCAAGCCCCAATAACAAATCTAGAAACCCGCTAACTTATGATATGCATCATGGGCGCAAAGCAATAATGCTGGAGTATTATTCCCACGCAACTAGTCATCCGTGAGCACAACTTGCTCTATTAGCGTTGTTGTTGTGTGTGTGTGTAGGGGGGGATTGGGTGGGGGGGGGGTGACGAAAGAAAAAATCTGGTTGTAATTGGCTTCATGGACGAATTCCTATCTGTCTGTCTTTGTAACGGGTATTGTTATTGATGTTTGAGTCATTACTTTGACAACTAGATCATTGAGCTTACAACTGGCGCCACAACCCAAAGTCTCACATTCCCGTTTGAATGCCCGTAACATGCCAATATTATACATGCCAACTGCCAAGTATCGGTGGTAAGCACGGCCATTACATGTGGCATTGCTAGCTACCTCAACCTCAATCAGTGTCACCTCCTTCTCCGGACATTCTTTTTTAACATATCTGGGCGGATTCTAATCACAGTTTGATTACAGTGCTTAAAATTGGATTTTAGAGTGTTGCAAAATTAGGCCACATATCTAGGTGAGCGAGGATGTCTACTGAAGAGAAAATACTACAAATTTGAACATCACTTGAGGTATATCCTACTCCTCAATTGTATCCATGAGCTAAAAAAGAACGGATTACTGGGTGCACATGTTTTGCTTCACTTTAGTTTCTTACACCACTAAAATCAGAAAACCAAATATATATGAGGTGTAAGTTGGGAAAAATTTAAAACCCGATTGAAATGTAAATTGGTCCAAAATCAAATGGATTTGTTATTGTAAGATTTGTTTTGGTAGATATTATCATATAAGGTATGAAATTCTTTATGGAGATGATCGATTCATGGAAAATCCCTCTATCTTTACGGAGTCATAAAAAACAGCCCTACTTGCGTAAGAGAATAATACTTGGCAAATAAAGTATAAACCAAAATGATGAATACCAAAAATCTTAATAATAATGATTAATGTTAGTGAAAAGGAAAAAAAATGATTACACATAATACTATGCATCTACAAAACTTTACTTTTTGTATTTTGTAACGTGAACAAAGAAATAAGAAAATTGATATAAAAGAATATGCTATGTGACGGTTTAATGGGTTCTTCTTTAATTATACCCCTCAAACTGGTGCACTAGTTGTTAATAATTTGAAATGTTTTAATACGAACCAAACCATCTACATCCCAAAACCAAGAAAATAAAATTGGTTGTGCACCGTGTTAGGTTCACTTTTCTTCCAACGTTGGGATTGATATAGAAGACACACCCTATGTACCAACTATTGGGTTCTCTTAATTTGGATCAAATATGAAGCCTTACTACTAAGTTAAGACTACTTCATGTCTAGTTTCCATAAGAATGTCAAACAATGTGCATTAAAATCAAGGACATGCAGATTTTGGTTTTATAAAAAGGATTCCATACATTTGAAGGTGAACAAGACATGCAAAAAGCTAAAGACGATCACAATGATGATACCTAAGGTCAAGATATCTTATGCAGCATACAAAAGATAAGAGTTGAACTCCTTGAAGAACTGAGAGTCATTACATAGATTAAATGTGCATTGTTAAAGAATATAGGATCATCCATAGTTATATTGATTGCATCTCATGTGTGTTTCAAATTGATTGTGGGCTTCTTGGAAATCATCCTTGAGTCATCACCTCAATTAGGTACTTTCTTTGATCCGATGAAATCAACAACACAGTTTGATTTCTTCATTTTTTATTTTTTTCCTTCTCAACCTAGACTAATATTTATTGAATATATATTTCATCTTTTTCCTATGTTTAAAGTAGTGCTACAATGTAATGCTTAAGTTTCATATATCCCATCAGGAAGAGGGAGGTATTTCAAAACCCATATGCTTTGTTATTTGTCCATAGTGAAACTAACATGATAACTCATACACTCATAAAGGAACATTATTCATCTTCCCGTGACACCTCAACCCCATGATGCACAAAGTAAGAAATCCAAAAAAAAAAAAATCTAAATGCATCCTACTTAACATCATAAACCAAGAAGGCAGGGAAATGTTTAAATAAAATTTTCAACGTCACACATATATTATCACATAAAAATTACATTAAATTCATATTTAATAATTAATGATACATAGTTTGTAGTACACGACCTACCCATTTATATACAAGATCTTCATGTTCATAATTGGAACATAACATCTGTACAAGGCCTACAACAAACATTGAGTCATAGATACAAATTGTATAAAATTCTCTACCTTGACCTAGTGTCAATGGGTGACTCTAGACAACACAAAAGGATACTCTTACCTTCTTCTCACTAATTCCCTAGTGAAGGTAGAGTTCTTGCTACTAAACCATAGGGGGTAGGTGTTGATAATCTAAAAAAGGTACATGACCATGAGAGGGAGACAAATCTCTACAAGAGATAAAGTATACTATATATGCACATTCTACCAGATATGCTGAATTTAGGTAATACATGCTAGACAAAAAAATTCTATTGAATGTATATGAGTAGAAATCACAATATAAAGTAAAGTAAGGAATAACCTAATAGGCACATTGGAGAAGTTAAAGCAGCACAATGTAAAGAAATAGGTTACTACAAAAGTAAATCTACACAACTACATATTTTATTATTAGTTTATAGGTAATTGGGATGTATCACCCAAACTACTAGTGAGTGGTTATGAATTTCCATAGAACACAATAGAGGATCTTAAGATAATTATATCTCATTAAGATCCCAAACGTGCGTAGGCCAATATGGGTATAATAAATTATAGACTTATTAGCTTGCAACATACATAGAAACATCTCCCCGTCCTAAGGACTTAGTCATGTAACCTATAATATAACATAGGTAGTATTTCTTCTTAAACATCATATCACATAATTCTTAATCTAACCGATAGAAATGATGTTAAGATCAAGAGTTGCGCCGTCAACCACACTCATATAAATGGGTAATTTCTAGGAGTCAAAGGGACCATCTCATATGAAGTCTTGATATCACATGAGTATTCAATAATATATGACTATGAGTACATTCTATCTATTCTTTTTTCTACAAGGATACCCATTTCATAATCCTAACTATTGAACATATGGATAGTTATATTGTTGATACATGAATAAGGGTTTCAATAGTTAATTCTCATATTTGTAGAGAAACAATGTATAGTATTGATTGTGTGCTAAAGTGTGAACAACTAAACCATTAAAACCCTAATTCAAAACTCAACATGCACTTATACATCCATAACTTTACCATTTTGTCCATACAAAGCCCATATGTCATCATTAAGGTCTCAAAATACACTTTTAATTGATGGAGACTCTTATTAAATAGTAAGGAATCACCATACCTAATATTTTCTAGAAATTCCAATGTATGGGTTCATTATGAAAAAAGTAACAAAAAACATAAATTGGCAATTATAAGGCAAGGGACATGTAAATTAGTAATTTTTAGAAATATAAAAGTGAAAAGTTATGATATTATCACATAAATAGTATAAGTAACATTAAATATGGTGATGAACCTAAAGTTCATCGAGTTATACCCAAAAACCTCATAAAATGGTATCTTTATTTCATTTAACATGTAATAGGTGAGATTAGCCATTCCACATAAGTACTTGCATAAGTACTTATGTAGATAAAATGATCTCTATCTGGTCCATACACAAATCCACTCTCCAAGGATCCTTAAATAACCTCAAAACATCCACTCTTGCTAGATATAGATCCAACTAGATCACAGATGGTGAAATGAAGAGATCTTAGGAGAAAAGAACCCATCTTCACCATAGATATCCAAGAAACTTGGCCGAGAATGTAAATTAAGAAAGAGACAATGGTAATTATGATAAGAAAATAGGAAGCTTACATGGATTCAATCTTCACAAGGTTTAGATGATGAGTATAGGCTTAGATCCCCCAACAACAAACTAGATCACTAATTACATTAGCTAAAACCTCCAGAATCACCCTACATTTTATATTGCAACATTATATAGGTCCAAAGAAATTTGAAGAACCCAAACGTTTGATTGATCATGTATTAATGGTATAAGATGACTACAAATAATTTTATCCTATAAACAAATCACTTTGGGTTCCGTGTTGAGAGAAGTGGCCCAAAAAGTGGCCTAAAACACCTGATTTGGCCTCTAAAAGACATTATGATATGTCCCATCATGGCATCATGGTTCAAGAACCGACAAAGCATTCAGGGGACAAAAGGATTAAGAAATTTCTTTGGTTTTTCCTAATGGCCTAAAATGTCAACAATGTTGTGGCCCCGCATATGCATCGACGACCGACCAATCTCATGCGGCCACATCTCTCTAAGAACTTGGCTATTAAAGTGGTCAAATCATCTTGGGCTCCTAGAAAAAATTATGTTGTCACTCTTATTTTTATAACAAATATACTTGCATGAATGCATCTTATCGATAGATGTCAACACACTAAGGTGTATCCTTATAGATTCACAATTTAAAAAAAATAGTTAACTCAAATTCGAAATTATCTTTTTCCTAATATTTTGAATATGTATCTAATATTATAACATTGCACACGTTTCTATATTTAGTTATTTTAACATAAATCTTTAATAAATCCAACAATTCATACCATTATGTCAAATACAACTTATTTAAAGGCAAAACAATGTTCAGGGACTAACAACTCATCCATTCTAGTCAAGAATTCCCAGAAAATTTCTAAAACAAAGAAGAATACATCTAAGACATCTAAATATTTAACTCCCCATGTGTCCTCTTTTCATATTAGTGGTGCCACACCAACTTTCTCAAAACTATATTCTTCCTCGTCTACTTATGTAGATGCCTATCTAAGATTTAAATGGGTCCCTCTTCATAAGAAACATCATATAAAAATTATATTTCCACTAGTTGTGATACTTTCATTTTGTCTGGGTGGCACTCCTTGGATAGAAACATTGGAAATGTCATGCAATATGCTCAATTGTAATGGCAATTCTGACATGTAGGACATCTTGCCAACATTCTCTTAGACAAGATGAGCAACGATGTTACATGGAGCATGCTTACCCTTCTTCTCAAACCTCAAAACACCTTTCCATGTTGAGACATTTTGGTTTTCATGGTCTCCAACTTAGGAATTCAAGAAATCTCTTATGATTATCAGTGTCAAAACTATATCTATCATGCAGTTCTTTCGAATTTCTCTAAATTATATCTTCTTTGGCATCTGTTACGCTAACTCTAGACCCAAAAGCAGACAATTACACATTTCATACCAACACATAGGCAATCTACAATTCTTTACATATATATTTTCATTTGATGCCATGTCTATAATCCTTGAATAGTTGTTGGTATTATCAAAATCTATAAAATTTTGGTGGATATGCCATCTTCTAAGGAACTACAACACAAAAGATTCCATAAGATCTTTAAGAGTATAGATTGTCTTCACTAACTTTTCGTCTGTTTATGGGTGTGTTGAACTTCAATTGTGTACCCAACACTACATGAATATGGTCCAAAAAGTTACTCGTAAACTATGGCCCTCTATCTGACACAATAGTCGATGGTATGCCATATAGAAGTACTATCTCAATAAGGTAGTTATGAGCCAAAAGATTCACTGAGTAGATAGTTTTGACTAGCATAAAGTGAGATGATTTAGTTATATGGTCAACAATAATCAAATGGAATAATATTCCTTGGTTGTTTATAATAGACCAAAAAAAAAGTCCTTGGCTGCATGATCCTATTACAACTAAAAGTTGTGAGACAATTACAACAACTGTGCATCTTTCTTATTCTATGTGTTCACTTATTGAAAAATATGATACTTGTTGTAAAGAGTGGGACTTGAGAGAGAATCTACTCCTTACTTAATTGAGGAATAAATTTATCCAATACAAACAAACATATATGCATGATGGAAAAGATGAATTTTTAAATTCTCAAGTATGATAAATCAAACACAGATTTAAGTAGAAGCAAAAGTTTAACTATTCCAACATTATTTTCATTACATAATTCCACACCTCAAAGGTGGGATTAAAAATGTTGGTGGTACTTCTAATGAATAAGGACCAATGTCGGGGCAAACTTTTCCATCTCAAGCTATCCTTCAAAGTCCACAGTTCAAGGCCCTCTTGAGTCAACATTCTCTACAACACTTAGGTGGATGATTTGAGAACAACACCCATAACAAGGGAAATAAGGGAAGATATGATTATTAACTATCGAGCATGTTCACATTATAATGTTTGGTTATCAGACAGAAAGTGAGTATAAAATTGGGGGTTCAAGTGCAAAAAGGGACTAAAAACATGCATGTAAGATCAATGAGACTATTATAAGAGAATTGATAACAACCAATTAGCATTTATGCTAGGTATTTATTTATAGTTTTGTGTCATTATAGCCTTAATATGCCCAAAATAAGCCTTGGTGCTTTTCTTATAGTAATTTATATCATTTTAAAGATAGAGTTGCTCAACTAGACAATTTTGAGACTTGTAGGTACCAAATTCAAGAATACATCAATTCCCTAGATCCTGCCCCACATGTGTCGCATTATGTGAACCATCTTAGGAGACGGCAGGCCTAAGAAACTTTTGATATTTTAGACCATATTTTTGATGAAAGTTCTTTATCGTAAAGCATCCTCATTATGCAGAAGGTTCATCAATGTGGGCCCATCGACCACGAGTAATAGCCTCCCCCTCCCCCCTAGGGGGTGGGTTTGTCCCTAAGGAGCAAGGGCCATGATCGGTACACTGTCTTGACCGCTACACTCAAAATCATCGTGCTAAGGTCAAGGTGTAGCGACCGCTACACTAGTCGTGACTTCTAGAAGGGTCTCAGCCACAAAAAGGTCTTGACATCTATAAGGGTCACAACTACTACAACTATCACGACCACTACAACTGAAGATTTGTTTTGACCGCTACACTCAGCATGATGGGGCTCAACCCAACACGGTCGAGTTGAGGACAAGTTCCGACAACCATGTTTACTGATACATCCATCCCTACCGTGACAATTACCTCAACCGCAACATCTGTCTCGACTGCTACAAGCTCTGTGTCTGCTACACCTATTCCCCCATGATATCTATCTCATCACTACACCCGACACGTCGAGACCAAGAGTAGAGACTGAGACAAGTGTTTCGACCACTTATTACATACACTCTGCCTTCACCTATAAATACCCACCCCTCACTACCTAGAGAGGGGTTCTGATATTTTTTGGTTCCCAGAGCCACGTGGGAGAATTCCAAGGTCTGAAAGAGCTAAAGTGCTCATGCTATGTCCATCTCTTTAGTTTGCTTCCATCTACCATCATTTTCCACCACTATTCACCCATTTCCTACCACTCCCAGCCGTATTTCACCTTCATACACCCACCAAGATGTTGTTTGGGGAGGAATTGAAGAGAAAGGAGGCCAATGAGTTTAGAAGGTCATGAAGGACGACACAAAGGTGAGATCCGGCCCATGCGGAGGCTAAGGAGTGAGTTCCACAACTCCTCTACGAACTAAATCCCTTCTTCTTCTTCTTCTTCTCCTTTCTTCTACTATTCTTCTTTTTTTCTGTGCAAATGAAGTTCTTCCATCTTTGTTCAGTGCCAACTATACTTGTCCATGTCTAGTTGATCTCCTTCTTAGCTATGTAGCCCGTTTTGGGCTTGTTGATGTATGTTTACCTTTAGCAAGTAGTTTTATTTCAGATCTAGCACGTTTTCTCTTCTATCTTCTCTTTTTGATCATGATTTCTAGTTTGGTTGAACTCTTTCTTGCTTGACATCCTATTTCTTCCTATATTGAGAGATTCGTTGTAGAAATAGATAAGAGAAGGTAGTTTGGATAGGAATCTGAAAAGAGAATTGTTCAAGATGATCTATGTAGAACTAGAGACTTGGGCACGGCCGGTCTCAACTCGGCACGGTCGGGCCCACTACCAGGTTCTACCCAGGTCACATATTTTCCTAGCATCATAGAATATTCTAGACCTGAGAGGGTATCTAGCATATTCTAAGGTGTTGATTTGTCATCCTCGAGAGAGGTTTTATATCATTGATGGGTTTTAATCACACTACGTGAAAGTGAGTGGGATGACCGCACAGGTACAGATGCCATAGTACATACTATGTTTGGATGTAGATTATTTGTTGAGGTGTTCGAGGGTTTTCTACGCCAGAGAACTAGTGCATAGACTGCCCAACTTATGGTTACATAGACAGGAACTCCTTCTCTCTGATTAGTAGAATCTGATAGACTGTGTTTTATTTTTTTACTTTGTTTCATTTTATTTCGTGACATTTGGCTAGACTAGTTCTAGTTTCAAACTTTTATCAACTATTGGATTGGGTTAACTGACTTAAGAGTAATATCTTAAGAATCCTAAATTACCAATGTCCATGTATTGAACCCCATATATCTACTTTGACCCCATAACAAAGTCACGGGGGTCCTTGAATGTTTTAGGTTATATATTTAAAAGTCCAATTTACCTTTGGGTATGTGCCTCCATTTTCAAAGTGCGAACTCAAGGCCATATAAAGAATGCGGCATTATAGAGTAAGAGACCATTGTAAAGAGTCTTTCCATTAATCAATTCATTATATCACAAATAAAAATAGTTGCATGCATATACAAAATAGAGTAAAAGTATCTAAATTAGGATCAAGACACGGCTAGATAATTAGCATAAAATGGGAATGATAGAGAAAGAAGAAGCACAACAATAGACCCTAATATATAGATGGGTGGAATAGGATACCTTGAGAGGAACAACACACACTAATATATAAATTGGTGTAACATCACACCCCAGGTCAAACAACACACCCTCATATAAAAATAGGCGAACATCACATCTGTTGCATAAAAACGCACCCTAACAATTATAACTACAATAGATAAACTAATCTAAATACCATTTATGCATAACAGAGTGGCAAGACAAATATTCCATAAACTATCACAATAAAATAATAAAAATGGTATTGTATGAGGGGTTTACAAACCCAACACAACAAGAACTTTCATGATTTTCAAAATTTCAAATGATTGCAACTAAAAAAGGCATTAAAATTTTATTTGTAAGGAAATTAGAATTACTATTAAGAAGATGCCTCATTATTCAGAAATTGGTGGATCATATGAATGTGCAAATTTATATTTAAGTTGCACATACCTAGTGGTGAGATTCACAAATCATCTTTCTCCACCTAAAAGTGTTTAATATACATATCAATCGACAATTATCAATTCATAATTAAAAGTATATCTAAACCTATTATTGGTTACCTAATATGAGTCAGGATTTTTAAATCATAGAAATACCCCTACATAGTATGAGGTATGGGATTAGCTATTATTTCTCAAACTACTCTTACTAGGAATATCTGGGGTTCTAATTTTTACAACTTGGCATAATATGAATATTTAGAGCAATTGTCTTTACTTTCAAAGAACTATTTATATATTTATATACATGATCAAGGTGTTTGTTCCATTGAACAAATATATTATTTTGATATTATGAATAATTAATAAATTCCATAGATCATACATGATGTCAAGCATATTTGGTTCCTTCGGTCACAAATATAAAATCCTATTGACAACTTACAATATGTTCATTTTATATGATATATTAACATAAATTATCTTATTTTATCATCATGATTATCATCACCATCTGATGTTGCATATGTGATGACTCACATTTATATTAGTAGCTTCTACTTCAACTGCATATTTTATGATCTATTCTTATCACTATAATGTACTAAACTAATAGTAGCTTAGTAAAATAAGTACATCCATAAGTATTCGCACTATGCTTTTGATTAACATAGAATATAACATATGTTATATGTCTTATTGGTCAAGAAAACCAACTAGGATTATCCATACATGCATACTACTCAAGGTTTATAACTAAATTTTTGGTTTTCCTATTATTTAGATTTGTTTACACAATGAGGTTGTGATCAAGATTAGCTACAAAAAAAGAAGCTTACCATCTACAATCTTGATGACTAGTATATATATTATTTCCTAATGATAATCAAAATTAGTAATCTCTAGATCGGTTCATTATAGGTTTCGGCTATCTCAGAATCTACAATGTTGAGGTAGGAACTCACTACTCTTCTATGTCAATAAATTTCTTGAGCCCACACAATGGTAGGTCTGGTGGTCAAAGATTGGTTTAGTGTCAATATGATTCCAAGAAAGTTGGTCACTTTTCAATTCCTATCCTCATAGACAAGGTTTGTCCTTTGTTTCTACTAAATTCAAGACAAATATAGCCTTGGTGATGACGCATCTTGATGGGAAGAGGAAGAAATATCACCATAGAGTTTTCATTGAGACTGTGAAGATGTATACTCACTATGGGACCAACCATTAGGATGAGGGAAAAGGATGTATTGTTTTCTTCCTATACCCCTTGAGTCTCGTCCGATCTCAACAAGTAATTGAGGAGTTGAAGCAAAAGGCGCAAGGTTGAACGTTGAGATAGAAATGTTGATTCTTGGTTGAGATGTGAGGGATTCAGAGTTTAGTTTTTGTAACCTTAATGTGCTTTCGGTAGGTGAACAAGTGGTGTTTTAGTTTGGTTTAAGCAAAGATCCTAAAGCAACTAGGTGGATTTGCAGAAGGAAGGAACTTGTGTTTGATCCCTATTGTGGTGATTGGGTTTAGGGGAGAAGTATATTAGGATCATGCAAGCGGGTTCTCTATTGTTTCCATCCACCATCTTTAGTGAGGAAGTGGTTATGATAATGTATCATGGAAGCAGCAGGGCTCCAGGTAAGAGATTCTTGGCAGAATAGAGAGAAATGAAGGCCATATAAAGCTAGGGAAGGGTGATAGAGGATAGGAGAAGGATAAATTAGGAAAGGGATGTGAGGAAAAGAAGATGAAGAGGGAACTAGGACAACCTCCAGATAACGGTGAGAGGTCGTTGGTTATATAGAAACTTCACATATTTTGAAGGGAGTGTATATAAGTTTTGTTCTTGCAAGAGAAGTATAAGACATGTAGGATGCATTATAGGGCAAGGATTTTAGTTTAAGGAGTGAGACCCAGGGGGGGCACTCCTTACCTAGTGCAACAAAATGATTTTCATATAACCCCATGAACACAAATATTACCAAATTAAAGGGGTGGGAAAAAAATTCTTAAGAAAATGAGTACGAAAACATAGTTGGAGGCAGCAGAAACAAAAAAGTCTAACTAAATCATAACATTCATTGTTCATCTTAACATTGGGCCTTATAGGCAAAGTCTATACTATGAATCTAGATATCAGGGTCATATTGTGGTGAGCAACCTTCCCATTTCAAAACCCATTCTTGCACTTGGTCCTGATCATAGTCCTCTCCTCCCTGAACCTCAGGCTGAGCTAACTCTGGGTGGGTAAAAACAACACCTAGGAAAAGGAAAATAAAAGAAAGTATGTTAACAAATATTGAGAATAAACAAAGTAAAGAAATTGGGCATTAATTAAAGTTAGAGAAGATTTGAAATAAAGAGACGTCAATAATGAGGTATCCAAAAGAGAAAGAATTTATGAATAGATTTAATGTGACCAAAATATGAGGCATTTAATAACCAGGTTATGATAATTAAAAGAAGTTTTTCCATATACTTGTACATCACAAAAAATATATTTTCATGGTGATAAAAATACCTACTAGCATATATTAAAAAGCAGACTAGAACTCCATGTACATAATACAAAGGGTATGAGGACTAAAACCTCAGTGCCAAACAAAATATATTAGCATAGGAGGATTAAAATCTCAGTCCATTGGAAGGAGGACTAAAACCTCAGTGCCCAAATTAATAAATTGCAGAAGGACTAGAACCTCAATGCATTGTAAGGAGGACTAAAACCTCAGGGCCTAAAACATGGTGTCACTACTTCTAGTTATGACTAGTCAATTATCCATTCTAATAAGATATGCAAGAACAAGATGCAGTAGTATTCATGGAAAGGGTAATAAGTAAAAGTTGTCATCTTGTAGGATCATCAGACCCAAATAATTACTAAGAATAGGTCAGAAGACCATCAAAGTGGCTTTCACATATCAATGCTAACAAATTAGGGAGTTATTCATAAGTAAGAGAACCGTCTTAAGAAGATACGAGTATTCACAATTCAATCAATGCCTTATATGGGAAATGGTTGTTTAGTCATAATATTATGCCCAACTTAAATAGAGTAGATGTACATACCTTGAGTATTAAGTTAGAGATTGGATCCTAACCCTCTAATTCTAAAGTAAACTCAACCTACATATAGGTTTAGATCCATCAATTAGGCTTTATGTATAGTATTGGGAAAACCTTATAAACTCAAATCCAATGGTAAAACCCTAGGTCAGCTCATGTTAAAGACCTAACAATCAGTTTAGAGTATCCTAATGTAATCTTGACCCAAAATCATTACTTTATTAATTATGATGTTAACTTTAATTATTTTTACGAACATAAGTGAAAACAAATCCCTGAAAATTCAATTTTTAAAACTTGAGGGGCGATGGAAACTGGACCAACATATAGAGAATAATTTTTTGAATTTTGAGAATTTTTGCATTATTTTTGGATAATTAGAGATTAAGTTATGAGTTTTAGAAATTATGGCCAATCAAAATAATTCATTTAGCCCACATTGGAAAAATAAAACTCACAAGAGTGAGAGGTATCGGGCTTGGTGAGGTGGCCCAATCACCATCGACCATCTCACCTAGTTAGTGGCCTGTAGGGCGCGTAACTATGGAGACCAAGTGGATGTGAAATGACAAAAATGCCCCTAGCAAGAAAAAAGCAAAGTAGAAGGAAAGAGAGGGCTAGAGTCAAGAAATCATAGAGGGGAATCATCCCCTTCCCCTTCTCACACCATGGCTACATGAAGTAGTATAGATAGTTGGTGTGAGAATTAGGGAAAAACCAACTCGTGCCTTTCTATGAAAATTGGCAAACTGATCATGAAGGTCAGGGTTCAAAGTTGCTTACCTTCAAGCCAATCGTTCTTTGATGAAATAGATCATTAGGGAGATGAGCCACAAAATCAGAGAGTAAACTCGATCGACGGCTATAAATCAAGGGAAACAAGATAAATGTAGACGAGAGGAAGGTTGTGTGTGGGCTAGCGGAGATCTATTCTCATGCATTAATAGATGTGATCTTGTAGTGGGGCTTTGGGTGTAAGTGGTTCGAGAAGCCTCGAGATGAGAATAGGGAAAACCCTAAATACTTGATGAAACTCATTGAGTAGTGCATCCATTTTTTCATAATTGAATGTCGAATAAATTGGCAAAGAAATATCTAGAAAAGGTTGTGAATCGAGAGAGAACTTTGGGATTTTCATTAGCATTTTTTCACATCTTGTTTCCCAATTTGGCTCGGGGTTGAAGATGACCCCTAAGTTGTGTGATCAGGATCTGTTGATTATAAAAATCATGCACTATTGTCTAAAGTTTCTCATAATATGTGACATTAATGCTTTCCACTATTGAAAATCGAATAAAGTGAAATGAAATTGATTTCTTTTTGTTTCTCTTTCAAATTGGATGAGTAATTACCATCCAAATATAGTAAAATTTGGTGGGTAAGGTAATAAGGACCCAAAGAATCCAATTTAGGAGTCAAATTTGATTTTTGGAAAACTTTAATGTGTGAAACTCCCAAATTTGGAAAAAGTGTATTTTCTTCATACTGATGCATTCCTTTATTATTTATTAACCAAATTTTGTATGTATATCTCTCTTAACCAAAACAATACACAAGAAAAATATATAAGACTAATTTTAAACTTAAATGCCTGAATTTGACAATTTTTGTAGAATTAACTCCAAACTAGTGCATTTCCCTTGTTTCTTGTATAAAATCCTTAAGTAATTATGTTATTGGCTTAAACTTTTAAAATTGTATATTATTAACATAAGATCATATTATTTCCTTTATTTTTGGGTTCGTTACAACACCACCCCTTAAAAAGGATTTCGTCCCCAAAATCTAAACATCGTAAATGGAGAGTCCATAGGATACTCTTATATTGTGAGTATAGTCTTATTGTACTGATTGGTTTAAAGTTTCCTTAAGGGTACCATATGTCTACCCAAAGAGGTCTAATTAGAAAATTCGATGTAGTTATTTTAGATGTTTTAGCCCAAAAGTTAGGTAATGTCTTTTAGTTCAACTAGTTTTCCAAAAAAATTTAGATCAATGCTTTTAAGACTCTTTCTAAAGAAGGGGATCCTAAAATTCAACTAGTCTCTCTTATATGGGTAGTATGAGGTATAACAATTATGTTTTCATATATCTTTCTAGGTCAAAGGTATTAGTTGGCCTAGTAGGTTAGAGTTTTTGTCTTAATTGGTGTCGGTCTATCCAAACCCTTACATTCTAGTAACTTGGTTTTCGAAAACATCAATAAAATCCAAAACATTTTGTTTGTATTTACAGTATATATATATATATATATATATATATATATATATTGTCGTTTGAAAATTCTAGATAGAAAACTAAAATTTTGGCGCCAAAATCAATACAATGCTAAGTCACCCACCATAAACTCGCAACTAACATTTGAGACCATACAATGATTATATCACTAGTACGGAAACTAACTATAGCATCGGTTAAAACATACCTACAATGTCGATTAAAAAGCGAGACCTAAGTGGGTGACACTAGAATTATAGGCCTAAGACGTCGGTTCCTCAGGGATGCAAAAACTGACAACCAATATATTCAGCCTCCGATGCTATGATAAAACAAAGCAACACTTCTAATTTCATAGATGTTGGTTGTGGAAATGACCCTGACATTTTTTATCCATACCAAGTCACATTTATAAATGGAATAGATATCTTTGTCATCAGGTTGCATAAGAAACTGACACCTATCCTACGTTATAGCCGTCGGTTGTAGAACAGACCCCGACGTCATTTATCCATACCAAGTGGTATCTGTAAATACAAAATGTCTCTTTATCGTCAGGTTTCAAAAGAGACTGACATCTTTCCTACGCCATAGGTGTCAATTACATATATCAAAATTGATGATTAAGATATACTGTGACAGTTTGTTCATAGAAACTGACGACTATGATCATGTTGCCTAGAGCGCTCGTGTTTTCCGACACAACCATTCTAGTTAGTCCTATGTTGATTTTTAACCCTAAACTGATGTAAAAGACCTTAGATGTTAGTTTTTTTGGAACAATCATTGACTAACTTTTGTTTTTTATAGTAGTATGCAGACTTGCTGTCCGAATGGTCAACAGTATGCATAACCTGTAGTTGTAAGTTAACAACATTTATGAGTTCAGCTAAACAACATTTCAACAAACAACCTACAAAAGAATTCAATATCCATTCTCTTCACATGTTCAAACATAATTCTATTCATTCATTTCAACATTCATTCACACACATGATATTTCCTTTACACATGATACTTCATTTACATATGCACCAACCCATTCTCATGACATGAAGAAACACAATTCTCATTGTATTCATTCATCTTCACATTCACACACATTATATATTCATACATACACACCAATAATTTACTCGCATGAAATTTAATGTTGCAAGAAGTCATAAGCACATGTACATAGAAATAATGGCATCAAAGGTTAGAAAAGTTATTTTTTATTCCCAATCAAATTGAGAGTTGACATTCCTAATGAAGGGTTCTGCCCATTGTTTTTTTGTCTCATCCAGTTGTTCTGTCGTATATGGTTTTTGTATGTCATCTAGCTTTTCTATTGTATCAAAGTTCATTTTAAACACCTGCAAAGATAATGATGTATATAACTCAAAAGTTTGATATTATTATATTATCTAATGAAACTATATATGCTTATGATGATCAAGACTATATATAGATTACATTTTCTATACAATTGGTGTCTTATGCCCCATATCTGACAATCATGTCTATATATCACATGATGTAGTATCCACATGTCCAACCATTATCTTGTATAGGACACTATAAATCTCAACATACAAACCGTTAATAAGTAAATGTAAGCATAGTTGACAAAAATATGAATTTGTGTCAGAAAACTACATTAACATTATTCCAAAGTGTCACTTTCTTTTTGTTTTCCACCTTTCCACCAGCCTTTTTTAAATCTTTTATAATCCTATGTTTTAATGTAACACATTAAATTGCATTAGAAAATAGTCATGTATAATATATGTTAGTGGATAGAAATATAGTAATTTACTCATGTGAATAATGTCCTTTTTAATTTGTGTCCACCATTGTCTACTTCATCACCCTTAGGATGTAGATAATAAGCAGTTAGCATCGTAGGGACAATAACAAATAACACCTGATGGTTATTCCTTAGGGAAAAGAGGCAAACAATATAAATCTCAAAATCAACAATGACATGTAATTCTTAAGTTAAAAGTATAAGAAGAGTAAGCAAACTTAAGTAACATTGTACAAAGCTAACATCAAGCTCTTTTTCTTTTTACCAAAATATTTAAATGTGGTAGAGTAGTATTGGAAGATAGATGTAGGGTCTTTACTTACACGACTAATCAATGATGGAACTAGAATGCCACACGGGATAGTTTAAACTCTATACAGACCCTATGTAAGTGGTTGTAAAACATATATCATGTTTGCATTAATATATAAAAAACAAAGTAACATATTTATAATGAGGTATTTAGATATATACTATTTCACCATATCTAAAGTTCTATCACAAATGTATTAGACCCAACATAATTATACATCCCCAAACCATCTTTTAAAAAATAATACTATTATGAGGTTGACCTACAACATCCTCCTTAAGGTGGACCATCATAGGCAACCCTTCTTCATGTTAGCCTATCCATTTTTCCATACCCATGCACTGAGGACCTATAGAGTCAAATAGGTCCTTTTTAAGACAACTAGGTAATTTAGAAGGAGGTGGAGGTGGAGGACGAGCTATAAGGGGTTTCATAGGTGCTATGTCCTGAATATATATAATCTCATATCAATGGTATCATGTATATAAAGATACAAACACAATGTAAATTTACCATACATCGATATAGACACTCCAACTTTGGGCCACGCACCACACTGCCTTCTACATCACCTATTGTATTGTGCTCGAGATGGTCATATGATAGTACAGTCTGCTTCCAAGCATCATAGATAAACCTCAGTGTAATGCAAACTGCATCAGTGGGCTACGGTGCACCATGAATTATGTCACCTTCAAGGTGTGGGTAAGCCTTTCCCAATGCAATGACATATTCTTATAATTTAAGACAACATGACCTCAACCCCTACAAAATTATGTAGAGTGTTATATATATACCTGAACTCAAACATATTATACAAATCATTTTGAAAGACTGTTGTGTCAAAAAATACTTACAACGAACATACTAGGTGGTGGTCTAATGAGATTACTCCCAACCACCTCTATCATCGGAGGGTCCACCTCGTACGAAGAGTGGGGTGCTTTAGGTACTGTCTGAGAAGAATGATAATTTCTCATTGCTTCCTCTATGCCCTTTGCAATCAGATCTTGTACCTTTTATGAAAATTCCCCTTTGTACTTGTTCTCTGATGGCCCAAAGAAGGCTCTTATACTGATACTAGCATCAGAAACCCCAACACGCCTAGGACGCTCTAGGTTACCTGGAGAAACTGTCAATTCATACCTTGTGCCCTCAGGGGTGAACTTGCCTTATTTCCTTTGCTCGTGGAGCTCCCTCTAATCATCAACACTAGTAATTGGTAAGTAAAACATAACAACCATCAATACTAATTGCTCTAAGAGTTAAATGTTACAATTTTTACAGCTGTCTCAACTTGTGGGGTTGGGAATATCTCTAGATTTGGTTTGCCTCCTAGCTATGTATAGATCATGATGAAGTAGAGGTTCAATAGTAATAGAGGACCCATCAGTCCTAGGAGTAGGTTGTTGAGAAGAAAACATCTACAATAGCTTTTGGTAAAGTGTGCATAGCCAGCGGTACCCATCATTTGGTTGTGCATATTTTTTGCATGCCTTTCTCTTTGAGCATTTCTTATAGCCTGGTTAGCCCAAACCATATACTTTATATGTAATACAGTAAATTCAATACGGGGAGTGAGGCTTAATACATATATTTTGTTTGTTTGTCTCTTTGCAACAAATGCCTCTCACACCTTTGAGTCTAGATAGTTCCATTGCTCAGTGGATGGCCTCTTCTTGTTCTCAGTTTCTTGTATGTTTTCTCTTATCAAAGTTGTCCTGTAATTCCTTAGTACCATGCCATAGTGTTGCATCACCTTTTTACGATACACTTTCTCATCCAGTTCAAATATGCTCTGCAAAACACATTGTGTACTTAATGGATTATTCTTAAAACATTATTATAAATAGCTTTAGAAATAGAACTATAGATGATAATATCTCACACATAGTTCCTTCCATATATAGTTTTTCTTGTTTGGATCAGATTTATTCCAAGATTCTACATTTACATCCACTCTTCTATGAGGCAGAACCTCTAGATATGAAACAAAAGAGTTATTGTTCTTCCCAATAAGATTTTCTTGATTATCAAACTCTATAACTAGCTTCGGCCTGGTGCCCCTTTTCTCTAAGAACTTGTTCATCATGATGATGCCTCACATTGTTGCACACTTACCATGTTGCACATCAAGCTTAGCAAGATCCTCAGGGCACACATCCTCAAGATAAAATTGACAAGAAACACACATAAGTCATAAAAAGATATAATGTTTAAATTTGATAAAACAATACAGAAAAGATAGACATTGTAAAATGCACATCTTTATAAAAAGGCAATACACCTTACAACAGTGTCATCATGCTCATCCTCACACAAACATTGTCAGGTGCTCATCCTCACGGTAATCTTCATCACGATCATCAAACTCATGGTCAGACGTCATTTGAAATAATTTCATATAAAAATAATCAAACAATGAAATGTAAGTGGTAAAGAATGTGAAATGTTTATCTAACATTTAAAAAATAAAAAAATTCCTCTAACATTTGGATATTTTATCACTTAGCATTCCATCAGTGTGATCTCCAAGCATATATAATTACATGCCGACAAGGAGGGGCTCAAGTGGTCAATCATGGAGTCCCCGAACAAAGGGACCGGGGTTCGAATCCCAGTTTCCGCCTTGATTTACCACCCTCCTAGGCGTTTGGCCTCCACAACAGGCATGGGAGAGGGGGAGAGAAATATTTATCTCTTAATCCCATATATAACTCATTATCAACTTTGGTATTGGCAAGCCACTGAGAATGAATCAGAGTCATCATACCTGTCATAGTACTCTTCTTCATCTATAGAATCTGCAATGAACTGCCTTTTACCATGAAGAACAAATGATCATTTTTTATTTTCAAGATCATTTATATAAAATACATGTTTCACCTATGATTTCATTATGAATGATTCACTCTTCTCGCCAATATTTTCAAAATTCACTAATGTGAAACCCAATTCATTCACTACAACTCCTTTGGTATTATCAACCCAATTACACCTGAAGACCAAAACTATGAAATTTATGTAGTCAAACTCCCAAATGTCTTCAATGCATTGTAATATGACATTTTAGCTTCATTTGGACTCTTATCCTTTGCACTAGAAAAATATAATGAAGACGCTTGAAGGGTGACTCCACTATTTTGGACGGAACTCTTATCATCTTGACACTTTACGAACTATGAAAATCCATTTATGTCAAACCCTTCATAAGACATAACATTCATTTTTGGTTTTAAGGTGAGGAATTTGATATTTTTAGCAACATTATTTTGTGTTTAAAATAGTTGACATAAAACTTTATCTTCAAACTACCTAATAAATGTCTTGTTATGCTCTCTAGAAAGCCACATTGAATTGTCTTGAGGATATTGTTTCTTGACGAAATTGGTATGTTCGGAGATATAACTAATCACTTCACAGACATTGTGTAACATATACAAGTGTGCTTGTTCACATAGCTCACAACTGATTACTTTCACTCGTTCTCCTAAAGTCCCTCTGACAAAACAGTCTTCAATATTCTTGTCATTTACAGGAGCTTCATTACAACTCAGAAAGTCATTACAAAAGTCCACAACCTCTCTGGCCACATAATCCTCAATAATACTTCCTTTAGGCTGATAACAATTTTGAACATCACCTTTAAGAACACTCATGTACCGTTTAAGAGATACACCCAATGTAAGAAAACTGGTCCCAACATTTTCACTTCCCTAGTCAGATGGACAATAAGATGTATAATGATATCAAAGAATGAAGGAGGAAAATACATCTCAAGATGGCATAGGGTAACAACCACTTCTCTTTTCAACTTATCAAGATTCTTAGGATGAATAAATTTTCTACATGTTTTTTTATTATCGAATAAATTTGCTACATTGACTGTTGAAGAAGAAACAAAGTTTGTGATTGCAAACCTTACATGCTTTAGCAGTATTAATCGAATTGCTACTAGTAATATTTATTTCATTATAGTGTGAAAATCATGAGATTTAAGACCTATCAACTTTATATCCTTCATTATTACCAGTCTACAAATATTGGAAGAGTATCCATGTGGTACCTTAACATGAAGAAAAAACTGGAAAAAGTTTTCTTCTCCTTTCTAGACAATGTGTAACAAGCTAGAGGTAAATACATTTTTCAATCACTACTAACTTCTTTTGTTATTTCTTTCCTTATTTCCATTTCATGTAGATCCATTCTGGATTTGATGCCGTCTTTAGTCTTACCCAGTATATTCAACATAGTACCAATGACACTATCACATACATTTTTCTCAACATGCATTACGTAGATACAATGCCTAACTTCTAAACAACTCCAATAAGGAAGATCCTAGAATATTGACCATTTCTTGTATAAAGATTTGTCACTCTATGTGGGAATGGTACATTATGATATCTTACTAAATGCATTGAGAAAGTCTTTTACTCTTTCAGAAACAACCTCCCCTGGTAGGGATGCACTTTGTTCCTCATTCAATCCATTGAACGTTTTGTGCAACCTTCAGTAAGGATGAACTTTTGGAAGAAACTTTTAATGATCAAGATATACAATCTTGTTGCCATATTTTAGTTGTATTGAATCAATGTTCTCTTTGCATATATTACATGTTTTGGATCCTTCTACACTATATCAGACAGATTCCCATATGTTGGAAAGTCATTAATAGTGCAAAACAACATATCATGCAAACAAAATGTCTCTCTACGCGAAGCATCATAGGTCATCACACCTTCTCCCCAGAGTTTCTTTAAGTCACCAATCAGAAGTTCAAGATAAGCATCAATATCATTTCCAAGTTGTTTAGGGTCCGATATCAACAACGACAATATAACATACTTATTTTCCATACATAGCAAGGGCGGAAGATTGTATATTACATTCATAATAGGCCAATTGCTATGTTGGCTTCTCAATGTTTCATATGGATTCATCCAATCCGTACAAAGCCTAAGTCTTAGATTCCTGACTTCTTCACTAAATTTAGGGTACAATAAATCAATCTTCGTCCAATGTGAGGAATCAAACACATCATTTACCTCTTCATTTCATCTTGAATTATCTGCATCCATGGGATTGGCAAACAAGTGTTGAAACTTTGGTATTATTGGTAGATACCACATCAGCTTGGCAGGAGAGCCAATTATGGACTTCCCCGAAGTCGTCATTTTATACCTTGATGCCCCCAAATTTTGGACAATCTTTCAAATTGACATAGTCCTTTAGAAATAACACAATCATTTGGGTATGCATGTATCTTCTTAGCCTTCATTCCCATTGGACATAACATTTTCTTTAATTTGTGTGTTGAGATTAGAAGTTCATTGCCTTCATGAAGAATTTCTTTAAAAAAAGACAACAATGATGTGCAGCTTTTGTCTCTCCATATATTGTGAGCCTTCAGAGTATACAATCTCAACACAACACTCAGCTTCGCAAAGTTTGTACAATCTATGTATAATGGTCTCTCAGCGTCATGCACGATGTTTGTAAATAAAGAAGGTGGATCTGTATTTCTCTACCCCACAACTATCTAACATCACATCAGATTATGTCTATTAAAATCGATTCATTCACTTCTACATCAACGAGAACAATTTCTTCTTCAACACAAGTATTGCTATCAACATCTACTGATCTCGGGATTGAAATCTTTCCATGTCAGTGTCATTCTGTATAGCCATGTACAATCCCGTTCCACATGACATGACTTTTGATTTCGTCAACCGTGTTGACTTTTAAGTTGTTACTACAATGTGTACATGGATAATAGAACCTATCTCCAGGTTGTATCCTATGTTCCTTTGCAAATCTTATAAATCGGTGAAGACCAGTAATAAACTCTGGGGTGCAGTGATTCAGAACGGACATCCACGATCTATCTATTATATGATCAAATAGAAAACAAGTATTAGGGTTTAGGGTTTACATGATTAGGGTTTAGGAATTACAAATTAGGGTTAATATTTAGGATTTAGTGATAAGAGTTTAAATATTAGGGTTTATGGTTTACATATTAGGGTTTATGGTTTAGGGTATATGGTTTAGTATTGAATGCATGTACCACCTATCTCATTCTTGAACACCTAATCTCACTAGTAAGTTGATAATGTGTATTCAATTTTTAAGAAAATTTTAGTAGTATTTCCCCACAGTTATCCAGGTACACCGATGTAGATGGGCAAATATCCACCTACATATGTACTTAGAGAACAAATGAGGATTTTTTGATGAAACATCTTGAAAACTGAATATACATTATACATTTGGGACTATCCAAGATTTACTTCTAATGAGTAAATCTCGGACGGGTTTCTAGGCCAAAAGATAATATTATCATTTATATATGTATGATCTTAGTGTCATAATTCATATCATAGGTGCTAAAAATCTACATTAAGATATGATAGGCTTACAAGAATACATGTATTTTCAAGAAAGTGTGGTCTAAGTTTCATATTAATGTTTATGTTCCATCTTCTTAAGTGATTATTACAATGTTTATATCAAGTTGCACAAAAAAGTCCAAATAGACAACTAGACGTCCAAATATAATGAATCCATTTCCTAACTTAAACAAGAAGCATAAATAAATACCATTAGCACACAAAACTAGATTTCATCTCACCTTAAATTATCATACATGCATTTCAATTCTAATTAGATAATACAAGAAATTCTACATAAATTCTAATTTGGAAAAAATTAAATATAAAAACCAAAAAAAAACAAGAAGGGGAAGAGGATCACCTCAGTGGTCGTGGTTGTGAGAATCCGTTATAGTAAACCAGATTACTCAAAACATAAAGCACAATCGATCACTAATTAATTACATACCAAAAAATATGGGTAAATTAAAGTACGGTCATTCGGGAAGTCCGTCCTCGGACGACTCCCATCCCCTTTTTGTGGGAGATGGAGAAGCGTCTATGGGTAAAACACCGGGTACATCTAACAAAAAATTTCAATGTCAGCACCTGCTCAGAATTATTTGCGTAAGAGCCCAACATCTTTCTTTTATCCACACTATTCTAAGAATTTGATATAAATTGTCCTACCGCCTTAACCACAACATATATGCACAGGAGAACAATATTTGTATATGCCACACAAATAAGAATTAATATGCTTACAAAAGTTTGATTAGTTTGAAACACCATATACAAACCTTTCCTTCCCGGACCTGAGAGTACAGGGATGACTCTAGGACACACTAGACATCTAATCAACTTTTGCAAACATTCATTACTATAGCTCCTCTTTGTTGCCACATGTCTGTTTTCATCACTTTCAATTACCTAAAATGATGTGACGAACCACAAGGGTGAGACCCATGTCGCAGCAAGAGATATAATCTCCAACAATGCTGATTGATTACCACATTTTAAATAGTAGATAACTAAGCAGTTGGAGTATTTAATAATCAATTAAACAGATTGTACAGTTCAAGTATACTAACAGATTAAGTAAATCATATTAGCAACAAGTATGATCATCAATGCATGTATAGATAACAAATAAATCCATTTCTTTGGATAGATATCTACTCAAATATCATCAAAATCAT
This sequence comes from Alisma plantago-aquatica, assembly GCA_963693085.1. Lineage (NCBI taxonomy): Eukaryota > Viridiplantae > Streptophyta > Magnoliopsida > Alismatales > Alismataceae > Alisma > Alisma plantago-aquatica. The sequence continues at coordinate 576,669,482 of OY856411.1, forward strand.
CCAATAACAATCATTATCATTAATCTGACTATCATCACATTCCTTGCTAACAGTACAAGCAATATAGTAGCGTAAGCATCCCTGACATCATGAATATGTATAGTAACATAACATGGCTATCAATATTGGCATATCAAATAAAGGGGACATATCTATATCATAAGTAGAACTAACTTAATAACACAATGAACTACATAGTCATGATTAGCAGTTTAAGCATTTCTAATTACATAGGAATGGCTAGCAATATTAAACATAGCTACCAACAACATCTTAACCATCAGTGTCAGTATATTTGACAACATAAGTATGTTTACAACATGAGCATAACTACAACATAAGCATATATATTATATCTTATTGTACTATACATGATCTCAGTGAAAAGAAAGCAAACAAGGGTTTTCATCCAATATGAAGCGTTGTGTATAACCCTAAATAGATTTGCTACATGGCTGTCTTACATCTTTTATTATGCATTGAGGAAATTGAGGATACCGCTCAAAATCCAACTGATCACTGCTAAGTAAAAATTAGTGCCATACAAAATCCAAGAAGAGCCAAACTCCTAAGATCTTCTCTGCCCCCGGTCAGTACACGTCCGCCACAGTGACACATAAGGTCAAGCTACTAACAGCCTAGTTTGTCCTTGGTATAGGTCACGACACTAGTGAAAGGAGGTGGGTATGCATACCCTAACATCCGAGGTACAACCACAATTGTCCTCAAAGCTTGTCACATATATAATCATCGAGACATGATCGCAGCCGTTCTCAATCATGACAGATGTATGAGGCATGACCATAACCATCCTCCACAACCTGCATTGTGGATGATAAGGATATACCCTCAACTTTCCACCACCACATACTCAATAGTATGCGCTCTAAGTTTCCCTTAGGAATACTCGTTTCATCATCTTGCAAGTTCTGACACTCAGATGGATCTATTGCACATGGCACTACATGATTAGAGTTTCACTTGATTAGTTATGCCAATTGGGTGAATTAAGGCTACATAAATCAAGTAGACATACATACCCTAATTCACTTCTAGCAAGCATATAAATATCACATCTTTTAAAAGATATAAAATGTGTGAAATATAATTTCTCATCTCATCATCACATGGTACTATTCACTTGGCATTCATGAGACCACACTAGTCATCATACTATCACATGATATAAATCCTTTTCACAATATCACAAGGTATCAACCCTTATCAACACAAGAGTATTACACCTCATTCAGGGTTCAACCATGCCCAAAGGTCATTAAGACCATCATACTATCACAGGATATAAATCATTTTCACAATAACACAGGGTATCAACCCTTATCAACACAAGAGGATTACACCTCATTTAGGGCTCAACCATGCCCAAAGGTCATTAAGACCATCATATTATTCCCTGCAAGATCATCATTATCTTTGCATGCCTTATAACAAGGCTCAGCAACATCACTTACATATAATACACCGGATCAACACAATATTGCATTAATGAGCTAGGAGATATTCATAAACAATTGGAGCATGATTATATTAACATTAATAACATTCCTTTATTACGTCGACATGCAAAGAATCTAGATATGATTAACCCTCATCATATTCATAATCCACATGTTTAACATAAGAAAGTATCAACCATGTGGCCATGATAATCACCGATTAACATATTAAAGTTATGATCATATTAAGGAGGTTATTTCACCATCATTCCATCATATTAGAATGTTAAACATGACTACTCATATTTGTCTATTTGAATTAGAGTTGGGTTCAACAAGATAAATTATATTGATGTTACTAATCAGAACTTATACCCAAACCCTGACTCACAACATGCCCATTGGATCATGGATGCATAAGGTGAAGCATCACCATCACATTCCATACTATTCTCAAGTATGAACCCACACATAAATCACGGTGTAACAATCAGATTATAGCATACTAGGGTTACAACAACAATAAGAGAGTACTCCATGATTGTATTAATCATTCAAGGACTATTCAAACCCAATTACCATCATTTAGTTATATTAAAGCTAGGTATAACAAGCTATACCTCAGTAGGGTTACATATCAACACAATTTGGTTATCATTTCTTCTATTCATATTAGTGAATAGGTAAGACTACCTTATTAAGGGTAACCCTCCATTTGTTCCATCATCATTCAACCCATATCACCATACCACAATGTCACCCAGAACCATTGGATGTTTAAAAGGTAATACCATTGGTTGTTTACATAAGTAAACACCATGGATAAACCACCTATGAAGTACTTGATTTGTTCCCTAGAAAGATTCACCATCTAACCATAGACATCCCTTGATTAACAAAACAAAAAGCTCCAGTGAGAGTAGCGTAAAACACACAATTGAATGTTCATTTAAAACAAGCCACCCATTGGAAGTAATTAAGCTCCTTCAGTTGATCATATAAAGGAAACCATTTAAATCACAGTATTAGTACCAACATATTACATTAGCCATCATTCCCGTTTATTGAAGGAATAAACATTAGATCTTGACCATTGGGTCAAGTTCATGTGTTAAAACCATCAATTACATTATAGGTCCAACCATTGCATTAAGTGACCCAAGAAACCATTGGTCTAAGGCTTAATTGATGCTACAACTATATGATTAACTCACCATATGTTTTGGAGACCTGATACACCATCATTACTGACCATTAAGTCACCATAGGTTGTTAGATAGACACTATATATATTAAGCTAATGTCATCTTTGATTGATAACATCAGTAGGGTGCTTAATGGTTGATCGTTAAACTTCTAATTGATCCAAAACCTGACCTAAGCGGGTGACCATAGGTTATCACCATCATATGACACCTTTGATCTAAACCATCAGTTGTCATGAAGACAACACCATAAGGTTGTTGCAATGGTACCTTCATTGGGTCATGGGTTTATAGAAGAAATGAGCTTAAAATCCTAAAATTGACCATTGGTTGATAGGCGCTTAGCACCATAGGTTGTTAAACCAACCTGATCCAAGTCATATTATACCTCAGGAATAATGTACACATGATCACAGGTTCATCCAAAACTGAAATCAGAACATGGAACATTATAAAAATCGAAATCCAAGTCAAGCATAGCTTTTTGGTGCATGGATCATCATTTAAAAGCAAGAACATGAGCTAGCAAGCTTATGGTAAGCAATAAACGTGGGGAAAGTTATAAAACTTGCCTCTAATTAGAAGATAAACTCCCAAACAGAAGAAAACATGAGTAGGTAGGGTAGAAAATCCAAGCATAAGTTGTGAACTCGTCCATCTAGCACCTTTCTTCATCAAATAAGCAAACCTTAAGCATAAGGAGCAAGAAAGGTAGGGTTTTAGATCTTTAGAGAAATTTCTACCATGGAACAGCAAAGTTCTGACCTGGAAAAAGGAAGGAGGAAGGATAAAAAAGAAATAAATGGAGGAAAGAAGGAGATTCTTACTCTTTTAGGTCAAGATCACTAGAAGGAAGCTTTCCAAACCCTAAAAGGAAGTCAATTGCAACCCCAGATTGTTTTTCCAAGAAGATCCCCTTTTTCTTCTTTCTTGGATAGGAAATTCATAGAAACATAGAAGGAGAATGAGGTTTGTAGAAGGAGGGAATTGATGGAGAGAAAATGGCTCGTTTGGGTGCTTAAAGTATATGAAACTTTAAGATAAAGAAAAAAGAAAAAGTTGAAGTTCTAGTATCTTTCCAAGTGTCCATGGTCATAAACTATTAATAATATACAAGAACACACACAAGAAGCCCCCCCACTATCCATAGAGACACTCTTATCCCTCATTTCTTGAATTTCCAAGCAAAACAAATAATTCATTAGTTGATAGCTACTAAAGATAGCTCATCCATGAGGGGGTAAACCCTAAAATACCCTTGAGGAAAACACCTTCAAACCAAGGTTTAAATAGGATCCCCATGGCTCAAAAAGCTCAATAATGATGGAGAATATCCAAGGAACATAATGAAAGTGATAAATTGCAAAGAAAACCTCTCAATTGGGTAAATTGTAAAAAAGTCCAAAATGTGCATAAAATTGTATAACTTGCTCAAACAATGTCCAAATTGGATCAAATTTGAAACTTAAGCTTGTATTATCATTTAAAAGCATATCACAAGGTTATATTAGGGTTATCAAAATCAAATTATGATAATTAAACTTGTTCAACACTTTAAGTAAGGTTAGGGGTCTCACAACCATAAACCCCTAAAAGGGATTTCGCCCCCGAAATCCAATATACTCATAGATGGACACTTCCAATGCACATGATCCTCAATATTACACATGGTTACTTCCATATTATGGTAATGTCACATCGCTCTTGTAGAGGTCATGTTCTTCTTTTTCAATTCATACATATCTTATCTTGGGTCAGCATAAAAACCCCCACATAAGAAGACATTTGCAAATATGGAATATAGAAACTTGTTGTACCACCGTACAAATCTAATAATAACTTTCAACTTTAAATTCTGGCTATCATCCTAAAATTATATCTATTGTATCAACAAACCATCTATCCTTAATATGGTCTTTCCCAACTATCACTAGACCATACACAACATTATAGAGTCACTTTTGTTTTTCCTTCCAAACAACATTTATAGGATCATCATGAAATATCTCTCTATGGGAGAGGAATACTAGGAATGTTGATTTAATAAACATCTCCAACCTTCACATATTTCTCATACTGTTGATACATGTTGGATACTAAGATTCATTACCTTGGTATCCACCTCATGTGCTATAAGGAACTCACATCATTATCTCATCCACTTTTACCAACATAACAAATATCAAGACATATAAGAGGAGTCTCCCTAATTATTGGAAGGCTCAAAAGCAAAATCATCACAAACTTTATGATCTTGTAACCATAGTCCAAACAACCTTATGCTATAATAATCTATCCACCCTCATGTTTACAACAAATTCACACATACCGAGTGGTAATGAACCACTTCAAAGTTGTGCCTTGGAAAGGAAAGACACAAAGGGAAACACACTTCCCACATCATAACAATATTGTTCAAGGGTCACTAGCAAATAGGTAACCATTTCTATTTTCATTATGCAAGTTATAGCTTCTTATGTATCATTTTACCCTTTTCATTTTGGGTTCCTTGCCATTAGCATAGAAATCATCATGATTAACATATCTCATTACTCCTTCCTTGATGACTATTTATCACACTTGGGCATGTTCACTTATGTTATTATGCTTTTCAACCACTTACCAATAGACAAATCATCATATTTCACATTTTCTTCATTAAACATGGATCATCTGCCTTAATTTCTTTCAATAGCCATTTTTATTTTACATTAACACTTTCTTACACACATAGGTTGGTCTGAGATTGACTCAGGTTCCACCTTATTCCTTTATCATTGTTCTCATTCATCTTCCCATTTTATACTTATCATTGGAGTTCTCTCGATCTTATGTGGATTTCATACCTTGAATCACTTTATAAGCATAGCCTTATCTGTCTTTTACTTCATTATCTTCTTGAATCACATCTTCAAGAACTCCTCCTTTTCTTATTTGTATTCAGATTTAGATTTCATGGTGTTGTATCTTTCTCTTATAGTTACCAAAGATTTAAGTTTTGATAGATTATGATGCACTTCTCATCTTCTTTAAGGTAGGATTGATATATTCACACCATGATTTCTTATTCATTATGCTCTTTAGATTGTCTCCAAATGACTACTTGATTAGATTAATCAGAAAGATAACAATCTAAGAGTTCTATACTTACCTTTCTTCAAGAATTGAATATCTGGCTAGGGCATCCAAGTACTGAGATTAGGCAGTATGCACCATGTTTTTGTTTCACGTTCCTAACTTAGATATCATCCTAGTCTTAATTCCTAGTGTCCCTGTAGACTTAGTGAACCTAAAGCTATGATAACAACTTGTGAGAAACCCTTATAGTAAATGACATTACTCAAAACATAAAGCACAATCGATCACTAATTAATCACATACCCAAAAATATTGGTAAATTAAAATCGATTTCAACATCAGCACTTGCTCAGAAACATTTGCATAAGAGCCCAAAATCTTTCTTTTATCCATACTATGCCAAGAATTTGATACAAATTGTTCTATCGCCTTAGAAACAACATATATGCACAGGAGAACAATATTCATATATGCCACACAAACAAGCATTAATACGCTAACAAAAGTTAGATTCGTTTGAAACACCATATACAAACTTTTCCTACCTAGACCTAAGAGTACAGGGATGAGTCTAGAACACACTAGAAATCTAATCAAATTTCTCAAAGATTCATTACTATAGCTCCTCTTTGCTGCCACATGTTTGTTTTGGTCACTTCCGATTACCTAAAAAGATATGGCAAACCACAAGGGTGAGACCCATGTCCCAGTAAGAGATATAACCTCCAACTACACTGATTGATTACAACATTTTAAATAGTAGATAACTAAGAAGTTGGAGTATTTAATAATCAATTAAATAGATAGAACAGTTCAAGTATACTAAATAGATTAAGCAAATCATCTTAGCAACAAGTATGATCATCATTGCATATTTAGATAACAAATAAATCCATTTCTTTGGATAGATATCTACTCAAATATCATCAAATTATATCTAATAACAATCATTATCATTAATCTGACAAGCATGATTTTCCTTACTAACAGTACAAGCAATCTAGTAGTATAAGCATCCTTGACATCATGAATACGTCTAGTAACATAACATAGCTATCAATATTGGCATCACAAATAAAGGGAACAGATCTATGTCATAAGTAGAACTAGCATCATAACACAATGAAATACATAGGAATGATTAGAAGTTTAAGCATTACTAATTACATAGGCATGGCTAGAAATTTTAAACATAGCTAGCAGCAACATCTTAACCATCAGTGCCGGTATATTTGACAACATAAGTATGTTTATAGCATGAGCATAACTACAGCATAAGCATATCTATTATCTCTTATTGTATTATACACGATCTAAGTGAAAAGAAAGCAAACAAGAGTTTTATCTAATATGAAGTGTTGTGTATAACCCTAAACATATATGCTACACAGTTGTCTTACATCTTTTATTATGCCCTGAGGAAATTGAGGATTCCACTCAAAATCCAACTGACCACTGCTAAGTGCCATACAATATCTAGGAAGAGTCGGACTCCTAAGATCTTCTCCGTCCCCAGTCAGTACGGGTCTGCCACAATGACACATAAGGTCAAGCTGCTAATAGCCTAGTATGTCCTTGTTACAGGTCACAATATTAGTGAAAGGAGGTGGGTACGCATACCCTACCATCCGAGGTACAACTGCAGTTGTCCTCGAATCTTGTCACATATATAATCACCGAGACACGACCGCAGTCATTCTCAATCACATCAGATGTATGAGGCATGACCATAGCCATCATCCACAAGCTGCATTGTAGATGACAAGGGTATATCCTCAACTTACCACCCCCACATACTTAACAGTATGCGCTCTGAGTTTCCCTTAGGAATACTCATTTCGCCATTTGGAAAATTCTGACACTTATATGGATCTATGCCACAGGGCACTACTTGATTAGTTATGCCACTTGGGTGAATTAAGGCAGCATCAAACAAGTGGGCATACAAACCCTAATTACTTCTAGAAAGCATATAAATATTACAACTTTAAAAGATATAAAATGTGTGAAACATAATTTCTCATCTCATCATCACATGGTACTATTCACTAGCCATTCATGAGACCACACTAGTCATCATACTATCACAAGATATAAATCCTTTTCACAATTTCACAAGGTATCAACCCTTAATACAAGAGGATTAGACCTCATTTAGCACTCTACCATGCCCAAAGGTCATTAAGACCGTCATACTATCACATGATATAAATCTTTTTCACAATATCATAGGGTATCAACCCTTATCAACACAAGAGGATTACACCTCATTTAAGGCTCAACCATGCCCAAAGGTCATTAAGACCATCATACTATTCCATGCAAGATCATCATTATCTTTGCATGCCTTATAACAAGGCTCAACAACATCACTTACATATAATACACCGGATCAACACAATATTGCATTAATAAGCTAGGTGATATTCATAAACAATCACAGTAGGGTTATATTAACATTAATAACATTCCTTTATTACGTCAACATGCAAGGAATCTAGATATGATTAACCCTCATCATATTCATAATGCACATGTTTAGCATAAGAAATTATCAAACATGTGGCAATGATAACCACCAATTAACATATTAAGGTTATGATCATATTAAGGAGTTTATTTCACCATCATTACATCATATAAGAATGTTAAACATGAATATTCATCTTTATCTATTTGAATTAGAGTTGGGTTCAGCAAGATAAATTATATTAATGTTACTAATCAACACTTATACCCAAACCCTAACTCATGGCATCCCCATTGGATCATGGATGCATAAGGTGAAGCATCACCATCACATTCCATACTATTCTCAAGTATGAACCCACACATAAATCAAGGTGTAACCATCAGGTTATAGCATACTAGGGTTTCAACAACAATAAGAGAGTACTCCATGATTGTATTAATCATTCAAGGACTATTCTTACCCAATTACCACCATTTAGTTATATTAAAGTTAGGTATAACAAGATATACCTCATTAGGGTTACATATCAACACAATATGGTTATCACCCCTTCTATTCATATGAGTGAATAGGTAAGACTGCCTTATTAAGGGTAACCTTCCATTTGTTCCATCATCATTCAACCCATATCACCATACCACAATGTCACCCGGAACCATTGGATGTTTAAACGATAAGACCATTGGTTGTTTACATAAGTAAACACCTAGGATAAACCACCTATGAAGTCCTTGATATGTGCTCTAGAAAGAGTCACCATATAACCGTATACATCCCTAGATTAACAACACAAAAAGTTCCATTGAGAGTAGGGTAAAACCCACAATCGACTGTTCATTTAAAACAAGCCATCCAATATCAACAAGTAAGCTCCTTAAGTTGATCATATAAAGGAAACCATCTAAATCACAGTATTAAGACCAACATATTACATTAGACATCATTACACTTAATTAGATGAATAAACATTATATCTTCACCATTGGGTCAAGTTCATGTGTTAAAACCATCAATTACAGTATAGATCCGACCATTGCATCAAGTGACCCAAGAAACCATTGGTCTAAGGCTTAATTGATGCTACAACTATATGATTAAATCATCATAGGTTTTGGAGACCTGATCCACCATCATTAGTGACCATTAAGTCATCATAGGTTGTTATCAGCACTATATTCATTAATCATCATAAAATATTAAGCTAATGTCATCATTGATTGATAACATCAGTAGGGTACTTAATGGTTGAACATTAAACTTCTAATTGATCCAAAACCTAACCTAAGGGGGTGACCATAGGTTGTCACCATCATCTGACACCTTTGATCTCAACCATCAATTGTCATGAAGACAACACCATAGGGTTTTTGTAATGGTACCATCATTGTGTCATGGGTTTATAGAAGAAATCAGCTTAAAACCCTAAAATTGACCATTGGTTGATAGGCGCTTAGCACCGTAGGTTGTCAAACCAACCTGATCCAAGTCATATTATACCTTAGTAATAACGTACACATGATCACAGGTTCATCTTGAATTGAAATCAGAATAGAGAACATTATAAAAATCAAAATCCAAGTCAAGCATAGTTTTGTAGTGCATGGATCATCATTTAAAAGCAAGAAATTGAGCTAGCAAGCTTATGGTAAGCAATAAACGTGGAGCAAGTTATAAAACTTGCCTCTAATTAGAAGATAAACTCCCAAATAAAAGAAAACATGAGTATATGGGGTAGATAATCCAAGCATAAGCTGTGAACTCGTCCATCTAGCACCTTTCTTAATTAAATGAGCAAACCCTAAGCATAAGGAGCAAGAAAGGTAGGGTTTTAGAGCTTTAGAGCAATTTCTACCATGAAAGAGCAAAGTTTCACCCTGGAGAAAGGTAGGAGGAAGGATAAAAAAGAAATAAGTGGTGGAAAGAAGGAGATTCTTACTCTTTTAGGTCAAGATCACTAGAAGGAAGCTTGTCAAACCCTAAAAGGAAGTCAATTGCAATCCTAGATTCTTTTTCCAAGAAGATCCCCTCTTTCTTCTTCCTTGGATAGAAAATTCACAGAAGCATAGAGGGAGAACGAAGTTTGTAGAAGGAGGGAAATGGTGGAGAGAAAATGGCTCGTTTGGGTACTTAGGGATAAGTATATGAAACTTTAAGATAAAGAAAAAGAAAAAGTTGAAGTTTTAGTATCTTTCCAAGTGTCCATGGACTTTAATCATTAAGAATATACAAGGACACACACAATCAGCTCCCCTGCCATACATAGAGACACGATTATCCCTTTTTTCTTGAATTTCCAAGCAAAACAAATAATTCATTAGTTGATAGCTACTAAAGGTAGCTCATCTATGAAGGGGTAAACCCTAAAATACCCTTGAGGGAAACACCTTCAAACCAAGGTTTAAATAGGAGCCCCATGGCTCAAAAAGCTCAAGAATGATGAGAGAGTATCCAAGGAACACAATGAAAGTGATAAATTGCAACGAAAACCTCTCAATTGGGTAAATTTTAGAAACGTCCAAACTGTGCATAAAATTGCATAGCTTGCTCAAACAATGTCCAAATCAGATCAAATTTGAAACTTAAGTTTTTCTTATGATTTCAAAGCATATCACAAAGTTATATTACGGTTATAGGAATTAAATTATGATAATTAAGCTTTTTCAATACTTTTGAGCAAGGTTAGGGGTCTCACAACCATAAATTCCTAACAGGGATTTCGCCCCCAAAATCCAAGATACACATAGATGGACACTTGTAATACATGCCATCCTCAATATTACACATGGTTACTCCTACATTATGGTAATGTCACATCGATCTTATAGAGATCATGTTCTTGTCTTTCAATTCATACATATCTTATCTTGGGTCAGCACAAAACACCCCACATAAGAAGACATTTGCAAATATGGAACATAGAAACTTGTTGTGCCACCTATAAAAATCTAATAGTAACTTTCAACTTTAAATTCTAGATATCACCCTAAAATTATATCTATTGTATCAACAAACCATCTATCCTTGATATGGTCTTGCCCAACTATCATTAGACCATACACAACATTATAGTCACTTTTGTTTTTCCTTCCAAACAACATTTATAGGATCATCATCAACTCTCTCTCTATGGGAGAGGAATATTTGGAATATTCATTTAATGAACATCTCCAACCTTCACATATTTCTCATACTATTGATACATCTTGGATATTAGTATTCATTACCTTAGTATCCACCCCATGTGCTATAAGGAACTCACATCATTATCTCATCCACTTTTGCCAACATAACAAATATCAAGACATATAAGAAGAGTCTTCCTAATTATTGCAAGGCTCAAAAGAAAAATTATCACAAACTTTATGATCTTGGAACCATAGTCCAAACAACCTTATGCTATAATAAGCTATCCACCTTCATGTTTACAACAAATTCACAAATACAAAGTGGCAATGATACACTTGAAAGTTGTGCCCTGGAAAGGAAAGACACAAAGGGAAACACACTTACCACATCATAATAGTATTTTTCAAGGGTCACTAGCAAAAAGGTAACCAATTCTATTTTCATTATGAAAGTTACAACTTCTTATGTATCATTTTACCCTTTTCATTTTGGGTTCCTTGCCATTAGCACATAAATAATCATGATTAACATATCTCATTACTCCTTCCTTGATGACTATTTATCACACTTGGGTATGTTCTCTTATTTTATTATGTTTTTCAACCACTTATCAATAGGTAAATCATCATATTTCACATTTTATTCATTAAACATGGATCATCTGCCTTAATTTCTTTCAAACGCTATACTTATTTTACATTAACACTTTCTTATACACATAGCTTGGTCTTAGATTAACTCAGGTTCCACCTTATGCCTTTGTCATTGTTCTCATTTATCTTCCCATTTTATACTTATCGTTGTAGTTCTCTCCATCTTATGTGGATTTCATACCTTGAATCACTTTATAAGTATATACCTATCTGTCTTTTACTTCATTATCTTCTTGCATCACATCTTCAAGAACTCCTCCTTTTCTTATTTGTATTTAGATTTAGATTTCATGGTGTTGTATCTTTCTCTTATAGTTACCAAACATTCAAGTTTTGATAGATTATGATGCATTTCTCATCTTCTTTAAGGTAGGATTGAGATATTCACACCATGATTTCTTATTCATTATGCTCTTTAGATTGTCTCAAAATGACTACTTGATCAGAGTGATCAGAAAGATAACAATTTAAGAGTTCCATACTTTCCTTTCTTCAATAATTGAATACATGGCCAGGGCATCCAAGTACTGAGATTAGGAACTACGCACCATGTTTTTATTCCACGTTCCAAACTTAGACATCATCCCAGTCTTAAGTCCTAGTGTCCCTATAGACTCAGTGAACCTAAAGCTCTGATACCAACTTGTGAGAACCTGTTACAATAAATGAGAGTTGTGACGTCCCCGGATTTTCTAAAACTTAATCTGATGTGTGACGTCCAAATTGAAACCCTCACCTCAGTGAGAATCTCAATTTAAACACCACACACTAGGATAAGAAGAAGAAAATCAAGGGAGTCAAAAGGAAACACAGTAGCACATGTACATGAACCATAATAAAACCATACAACACTTGTTCACTATTCAACATTACAACATTTATTAATGAATTCATCACTAGATTAACCAACACTATCAAATTATCATCATTATTCATGTACATGGTTAACCATTTATGCCTTGATATCTATTAAACCCTCTCTAGGTTTCCATCATATCATGCCTATATATCACGTCTCAAGATTAGATCACATCCTTACATATATTTTATCATGGTTGTGCTAAACAAACTTATGTGAGTGACTTGTTAAAAATATATCAAAACTTCATATAGTCCAACTGAGGTTCTCCTGTCCCATATCATGAGGGTAGTGTCATGCTCAAACTCTCTAAGCTAACTCAACTAAGTGAGTATCTCATAACACCACTTTATCTTCCCTCTCCAGTCTAGGGTTAACAGGTCTACCTCATTGGCACTAGTGTTAGCTTTATAAGCTCTAGCCACATAAGAACAAACCAAAGCATGCTATGACATACTCTTCATAGGTCTCTAACCATGAAACATCATACCCAAATCTCTCTTATATACACCACTAGATTCCTATGTGGGAAACCACCAACCCGAGCATGAGGCTTCAAAGAAGGTAAAACATATACCTCCTCCAGGGTCTTGGGACTCTCTTTCCCTCACCCAGATGGTAGGTTCTCATATTCTTATTCACATATGCACACATAACTAGCCTCTATCTGACTCTAGGGTTTGGTCCTCCTAAGGATATCTAGGGTTCAACAAGATTATAGGAATCATGCATTAAGCAACACAACTCATTCACTCAGGAGTAGTCTAGTTTAGGACATATCATATCACACATTTCTCGTATTTCTCATATCTTGGAGTTTAGGTTCTCTAACCTTCTCCCAATGGGTCTCACTCCCTCTGGAGTTAACCCTAAAACTGGTCCCAACACTAGAGGTCCTCCTTTGTGAAAGAGCTTGAGGCTCATGTTGACTCTCAACTTAACTTAACATATTTTATCTCATAAAAGCTTATTTACTTGAAACATCAAAACTTACCTTGCCTCCTTAAAACTTAACTTAAGTCCTCAAAGACAAACACAGATCATCATAAACCATCTTATATCATCTATATAAAACTCACATCATATCATCAAAACTTATATCATCTATTCCATCTATCATATATTCTAACAAGGCTCTAGACATCTAATCTAGAACTACTCTCTCTTCTAGACTAATGGCATTCACTTTCACTTAGGTTGCATGATCACCTCCTACTCATACATGTGTGGGGACACATTTTTGTAATACATATACATAATAAAATATTATATAGTTTTTCTCCGATAAAACAAGCGTCAGAGAAAACTTTCAATGTTTGATCCGTTTGGAATCAAAAAACAAATCCTGAAAACGACTATCCCACACATAGTAGAGAGTCCAGTGTCATGAAAACTAGTGAAAAGGGTGAGAACCACTACGAAAAATATGGTCTTTAACTACAAAAAAAATTGTAGCGAAAACCCCAAAATTTGTAGCTAAAAGCTTTGGCTACATTTATCCTTACATTTATAATATATAGCTAATACCCGTGTAGCTAATTGTTTAGGCTACATTTCTTAAAGTTGTAGTTAGTTATTCCTCTGGCTAAAATTCATATGTAACCCTAATTGTAGGTAAAAATGTCCTTACACATAAACATGTAGTTTCAATTGTAGCAAAATATATGACTACAATTCAATTTGTACCTATGATATGTAGGGAGAGATGACATTGGTTACAATTTGTATTTGTAGTTCATGTATAGCAAAAATTAGCACTTGCTATACATGTAATTATAACTAGTGTGTAGTGAAAGACACCGTGTACTATACATACATATGTAGTGAGAGACATTATGTATCCAGTCAGTCGCTTGCCAATATAGAGGGGTTTTCAATAAGAAAAAAGATGAATGTTAATCAAGATCGAGTTGTGCTTACAATGTCAACAATTTATCCACTACATACTACAAAGAACAATATAAAGAGGGAAAAAAGACACATGTATACAATATCTTCTTCTGACTACATTTATCCACTACAGACTACAAAGAACAATATAAAGAGGGATAATCTCCCTTAGTTCCATCACCTAATTTACAATGAGTTCAACAACCCTATGAATCTCAGCTTTAGTGGTGAATCTTCCAATCCCAAACAAGGTATGTGACATGTCCTCATCAACTCCCAGAGCTCTCAACACATAGGACTAAGCACAAGAGTTGCAACCTTTCCTGTTGGTAACGTCATGTAGAGGTTCATGTATGTAGTTTTGGTTGGAGAATCCCCTAGATCAGAACATATTGGCATTTCTTCTCATAATCCATACATTATGTACTTTTGTATGTTGTGGATCTCAAGCGCCATCAAGTTGATAGTAGCATCCACTTTGTGCAAACCACCATGGATACCTACAAAGAAACATACACGTTTTGAGATATAGCTCACGAAAGAAACAAGCAAACATAGTTTGTCCTACTCATAACTTACCTATTACATAAGCCCTCTTCTCCCAGTGAATGAGAAGTATGAAGTGAATGTGAAGTATCTATGGGCTTCATTCCTTCAGTTTTCTACAATTCAATATATAGTCTAGTTTCCCTGACGACAATTTGTGAACTGTAAGAATTTAAATGGATACTAACTGGTCAGTAAAAGAAGATATGAATCGAATCAAGTAAATCCTTCAAATCGAAAGATAAGAGTCTTCAAATTGCTTCTATACAGATGGAGGACAATATTTTTAGTGCTTTGTAGAAATCATAATCATACCAAATTACAATAATTAGCATAATATAAACAAATAACTAACAATAACTTCAGAAAATAACCCAGAATGCCAGCATGCCTGTGCTATCCTGAGCCCAGCACGGTCGTGCTATCCAGTACGCCTGTGGTAGCCAGAACCCAGCACGGTCGTGCTAGCCAGAACGCCCATGGTAGCCAGAGCCCAACACGGTCGTGGTAGCCAACACGCCTATGGTCTAGCATGGTCGTGCTAGCCAGCACGTCCGTGGTAGCTAGAGCCCACCATGCCCGTGCTACCCACTGCCCACCACAGCCGTGCAGCCCAGCACGGCCGTGCTACACACAATTTTACTTGTCACAAATTTCAATTGGTTCAAACATGTACATGAATGGTTTTCAACCTGTAAATGAATGTAAGAAGGCTTGCTATGAAAGGGTAGTCAAGGATCATGTGTTGATATGTGAAAAAATAAGAAAGAGGAGGATGAACATTTAGTGTTTTCAGGTACATTGAGATCATGTGTTGATATGTGCATAAGTTAGAAGCAATTGTTTAAATACCTCTAATCCATGGATCTAACCAAATATAATAACAATCTAACAAAGAGTAGTGTGCTATGCAGCACAATATGAAACATGTGCGCCTCTGATAGGTAGTTTTTAGACTGCACATGTTCACATTGTAATAGATGGGGGACTCTTATCCACCAAGACCTTAAATAAAAAAATAGTCTTCAAACAAGTAGAAAGAATATAACAATATTTAAGAGTATGTCTTTTTGGAATAACCTTTAGCAAAGTTTTATCCACAAAGACTTTGCTAGCATGATCTTGTATTCTACGTTGATGTCTTCTTCTGGCTACCTTCATTTGTTGTAGGATTTGATCCAACTTGTTCCTCCATATTAAGATGCAATTCTAGACATATGCAATCAACTAAAATGATGATTGAAGATAGATGACCATAGCTAAGAGTGATTTGCAGACGATCATTCCATCTTCTCGACACTGTAATAGATGCATGGTATAGAAGGTATAGAACACCTATCAAACCATCTTCTCAACACTACAATAGAGAAACATAACTGATTTTAGTCACAACAACCATCAAGCACAACTGCAACGCTTACATTAATAGAGAATAAATTTGGAGGAGCAACTCCTTAGGCCACCACCTAGACCAGACCAATAGAGAGACGATGTTGTTCAAAGGACTTGTAACCAAGGTCAATTGGGTATAGAGTCCATTGAGGGATGATGGTAAAAGACCCATGAGAATCCATGACACAACTTATTTGGATTTAGTATTAGTAATGAATATTTAGTGACGGCCTCATGAGAACATTAGTAGTCTAATTGGAATACTAATAATATACATGAGGAATGGACATGTAGAAAGAATCCAACCTGAGATTTGGTAATCCAACCACTAATCAATAATGGAACCTTCGAAAGGCAGATTTCAGCCACCATCATATGTAAAAGAAATTAATACAGAGGTGCATAATCCAAAAGCTAACAACCCATAGTTTCTTGTGAGTATATGAGAAATGTGCATCAGAACACAAAGTTGATAATTTGAATTTTCTGAACTAGAGTGTCATCTTCAAAAGAAATTGGATAATAGGGCTACATGTAAGAGTAGTAATTCCTCACCTTCAAACCAAGGCCTTCCGTAAATGATCCTATCCCAAGCTTGTTTGTTTGCACAATAGGAATATTGAACATGTCATGTCCTGCTGCGTCTGACAAATGACATAAAATGAATCCAATCATAGCAACAGTCTTCTCAACACCTAGGAAATCTTTTTAGCCAAATACAAAAGAACAATTTGAAAGAGCACATTATTTCCAACCTGATAACAAAATATTAAGCAAAGATAGCATTATGTTCACCTGGCTATCAGAAGAAACTTCACTGGAAAGAATAATATTGGCTCCAACAACTTTTAGCAATGATGCCAATTTATCACTAAATGTATACTGAAGAGAAGCAAATCAGATGAAGAGTAAGCTTCTTAATAATCAATAAAAGAAACCATCACCATATCTGTTGATCCTAAAATGAAAGTGTATCCCTCTAAACAATTTTATTCGTGCTTTGGGCTCCACTACTTTAATAGATACTCCATCCAAAGACAGTGTTGGAGTATAACTGAAATAATATAAGGATAATTTTTAGATCACAACGATCTGGAAAATAAATTTATACAGTTCCAAGTATATCGTCTAAAGAAAAGTATTTTGATAACCTACTTGCTAAAATTTGGGATATCAGAGCAGATGTTTTTCTCTACAAGAACCTAAAAGGAGATTGTCAAATGCTGTAATATTGGATTAGAAAAAATATTAAGTCAGCAGCAATGAAAAACCCTACCACAAATTTTGTCTCCCCAAAAAAATGGGTGTTTTCTTCTAATCAAAACCACCTTAGGGTGTTTATAATTGACAAGACTGACATTTCCCTTAATCTTATATAGTACAAAGTTTCATACTATAAATGAGTTCCTAGCTTAGTAAGGTTCTAATCAAATGTTCTAAAATTAATATTAATCAAATAGAGGCAGATCCACTAGTTAGTTTACTGAATATATCCCAAAGAGGTAGCTGAAACAAGGACAGGAATTCAGAAATCTCCTTTGAAAGTCCTACAAAGCATTACTGTATCTATATCAAACAAAACCCTTTCTAAAGTACAGATCATAATTGGATTTGAATATTTATAGTACAGTCTTCAAGTATGAAAAAGCACTTAAGCAAAATAATGTGTCATCGGCAACACAAGAGGTGATTACAAATTTTAGTTTTTTAACTATATTCAAGTATAATTAATTTTTTAAGAAAACCAACATATGATCTGAATCATAGAGGTGGTAGAGACAAAAAGATTGTGCAATTGTATCTTATATAAAATCTGAATAAAGTGTATTCTATATAAAAGCACCAACAAGAACCATGAAATGTATCCATACCCCGTCTAGGTGTAAGTAGATATTTATGTCAAGTCCAGAAATGTGATTTGTTCATGTGATGTTGCCTGTTAGTAAAACAATATCATATCAAATGAGTACATTCCTATTAACAATGATGGCGTGGTCAAAATATTAATATTCTATAACACTTCCATTCTTTACAATCTTGTCATTTACCCAACAATGTGTGCTTGTTATACTCCATTCTAACATGCACTCATTATACTCCACCATATATATGCCAAGGATTGAAAATTACCTAATTTTTTTACCCTCTATTCTTCACTCAATACTCGTCCTAACCTGCACCCAACGATCGTCATTATTGTCATCAATATCTTCCAAGTGTTAATGTAGTTGTGCCCTTCTGCTTCTGACTTTATGTTCTCAGCTATTGATGTAGTTGAAAGTTAAACTAGAATTTAATGTAAGTTTGATATGTAACATATGAATAAATGTATATTCATGTGTAAACTATAAAACACTTATCAACATGGCATGCTCCAATCTAGCAGGAAGAATACTCTGGAGAAGAATACCTGGTAATTGTTTACTACTAACCATGACTACCTATTTTAGGCAAGCCATCAACATGTTCCTCAAATATATCAGGAGGAAAATTGTAACCTTTGAGTAAGCAACACTGCCATGTTCATCTGTCTGTCCCTCTAAAAAATCTGCATATTTTAGGTTCTTGTTCACCAAATTCTTGAAGAGGTACTGATTTATGTAAAGAAGTAATATTGCTCTTTGGTTGGACCACATTATCCAATAAGACTTTAAGGAACTGAGAAAAAGTAACACATGAGAAGAAACAAAGGTATAAAACATGATATTGTTAACATTTAATAACAAAGCATTAATATTAATAAGGAAAAAATCATCATCCCTTCCATAGAAATCAAAACTTCCTGTGAACCATCTACATGATTAGCTATTAACGAATAACCTCTAGTACACCAAGAAGATGATTGCAAATGCATCCTTCCCTCACCATGGACATCACTTTGACAAAAACATACATGTTTTATAGGATTTCCCATTCATCAGACCCCCATGGAACATGCTAAAGCCCTTGACGTATTAACTTTATTCATTGTGGAATCTCACAAGGATTGGATCTTCTATACTTTGAAAAGCAACAAGGAGAGGGCAAGATGGGGTCTTCGTTTCACAGTAGCCATCATGTAGTGAATCTATATTTCAGTGTCACAAATCACCTACAGAGAAATGCGCAATGGAGAATCCCAACATGACAAAAGCGGGACATGTATGCCCACCCCTCCTTCAGGGAGTAATGAATGTTTATACAACCATCACCAACAACATTACCTATAACCCAACAACTATATTATGAGAGGTGATGAAGGTTGGTGTATGACAGGGAGTAAAGAAAACATAGATGACCAAATCCCCTATAAGGATTACTATTGGGTATAGATAGAATATTGTCTAGAGAAACATATCTAATTATAAGGATGTTCACTCATTGATTCCAAGATAGCCACACAATTCATCAGAGGATCCCAAGCCTGCCCTTCTCAATACAAAATTCAGGTGGAAGGTTCCAATGATCCTATTTTCATGACATGGGCATCCATTACATGGTAAGTAACACAAGCTTCCTTGCATAGAAGCTATCTCTATGATACCTCAAGCAGCCACGTGAGGTCAGTACTTGAGAAGTGTACCACAATGAAGACAAACCAAACATCTTCAACTATAGAGATCTTTGTTGCAGGATACCAAAGGAGTATATAGCAACAAAAGTGTCTATTATCTCAAGTTGTGTATATGTGTCAAACTACAGTAAAGAAACTCTATAACCCACAATCCAGTCAACATGCAACTGCGTAAACACTGGCTTAAATAAATCTTTGCACTTAAATTAGCAACAAACTAACTATAGAATAACCATCAGGAGGCTTCCACAACTAAATCAATAGAAGAATTGTATACTTCAGTAATCTGTAAGGCAGTACGAAAAACAAAATATTTGCACTTTAATTTATTCAATTTAACATCAATGTATTAAGTTTGTAGATAATTTTCATGCATTCAACTCCATAATTTTCAAATGGATACGATCCTATTAAATCTCTTTATTTATCAAAACTGTAAAAAGACTGTATGGTGACCAATAAAACTCAAAACAACCCAGTGAGAGTATCGATAGATATATGGATGATTCTTTTCCAAGAATAATTCTGGAGATGAGAATATAAGAAAGAATCATGGGCGAACGACAACTCTTTAAACAATCACTTAGCTAAATAAAGTGCTCGAACATTAATTATATCGATTCATTTCATGAGTAGCTCTAGAGTAGTAAAGGACAAGGAATAAGAACACTCTAGGTCATCAGAGAATACCAAAAAGTTAGCTGCATCCAGCAAAACCATCAACATGCCATCATGGTCACAGGGAAAATAAATCTTAGACCAGTCTATATGAAAGAAGATTGTTGAGTGACCTCATTGAAAACACCAGTGGTTACTGGCATAGGAACCTACTGGAACAAGTTGTGAATAATGAGGATCTGAAGGAAATTCTAAAATCATACCAATCCAGGAATAGGGTGATGAACTTTATTGGTTCCTTACATCTAGTGGATGCTACTCTATGAAGTCAATCTATTGGGTAGAGGTCTCAGGCCATAATACCAATAGACGTGTTGTTAATATTCCTATGAATGCTCAACTCTAGGAAAAACATGTGGAAGTTAGAACGGCCCAATCCCCCCCTAAGATTTGAAATTTTCACTGGTGTTGCTTTTCCGATCATAAAGTGGCTGGATTGGTAAGGAGGAGTTGATTATCATGTGACTTGCATAAGTGGTACCACCTTTGATAGACAACATGGAAGCTCAAGATATCACATTTGCATAGATATAGAAGGCACCAAGTGCTTGAGACATAAAAGGAATGTTGGAAATTTACCTACTAAAGTGGCACTAACTGAGATACTTTTATAGAGGAGGAAGCTCAACTCATTAGATGCATGGGGTACTCTATTCTTCAGTGAAGAAAAATAGAAAAGAGAAAAGATCATTTTCTTTTTTTGCATGACATGAATTGTTGTTCTAACACACTTTCCACTGAATCAATAAGCATGGTGTATATTGAAGTTGAATGTGTCAAGGATGCATGAGGACTGAGGGCATGTAAATAACCTCCACCAAGGTGATACTTGGAAGATTCATCCTTACATATTGAGAACAAAAATAGGCAGGAAAATCTTCAACGACCTTCTACAGAATAGCTTTATCACACTGAAAACAGAACCCCAAAAACATCAACAGCCTTCTCCAGAAAACCAAGAAGCTTAAAGCATGAATATCGGATTGTGCAACAAGGAAGATGCGGCAATTTCAGAGCAATAAAGATAGTAACATCATGTGTAAAACCAAGTACTTCCAAAATTAGGTAGCTAGGAACCACTAGCTTGCAAAATCTATATCAGCCAATCAGTAGATAACAACAAGAATGTCTTCATAATGGACATCTTCTAGCTTTTACCCTGATCAAGGATAAACAAAAATGACACACACACACAAAGGTTGATCACTTTGAATCCTCAAACAACAAGTAACCATGTAATTTGTCTTTAAGATCTAAAATTAAGATGCAACAACCAAAATTAGAATCCAAACTAGACCCCTAGCCCATATATGCAGAGACATACTAGTGATAGGAAGCTCATACTAGAGCATGATTATAGAATTTCTAGTAGTTCATGCACTCATATTTGTTAGTACTGTTGCATCAACCATCCCCATGCTTCACTCTCCGTAGCTGCTGGTCAACAAATATCATTTTGACTTCAAAATTAATTGAGCTAGGTGAGAATGAAATGTTCTTGATTCATCCAAAGTCGTTCTATGTTATATCCATCCTATTGTATAAACCCAAACCACCATCCACTTAAACTAATACCAAAGAATGCGGTCTAGCCATAGAATAATATTTATAAGAAAAGTATTATAAACATAAACGAGGATGAGTGGATTGTAGTAATATATGGAAGGTACCCTTCAGACCACAATAATTATAGTATGGGAGAATAAACAGAGTAGGATAAAAGGGAATACCTGACTTTCGAGTCACTAGATGCATTTCTACTTGTTAAATCAAGGGAAGAAGGAAAAGTCTGCTCCCTTTTCTTTTTTGGTGCTACAGCTCATTTCTTAATAACTTCCTGAAAGACACTATGTAAAAGATGACCTAGTGATAAAATCAGCTAGGTTAAGAGAAAGAAAGAAAGAAAGAAAGAAAGGTAACTATACAATTATAGAAAAAGAAAAGAAAATGTATGACAATGTTTGGCAACCAAAACATTTCAAAGATCCAGTAAACATCCCTCTCAAAATCCAGCAGTAAATAATGTCTAGATAATTAGAAACATTTTACTACAAGGTACTTCAAATCAGTAGGCTAAAAACATCAAATATTCAGTAAACGTCCCTCTTGAATTTGAGAGAGTAACAATGTACTGCACTCTTAAAGTGTCTTTTGATCCATATGTGAAAGAGAACAATATAAACTAATACAAACCGTGGGAGAAAAAATCTTGTATGTCGAGATTAGTTTCGATGAACTTGTTTCTAATAGCAGCCTACCACAATTTTTGAGTAGAGCCAATTAGAACATTTGTGGATGATGTCTTCATTAGACCTTTTTTATAGAAAAAAGATAGAATAGGAAGGAATACCCAAATACTTGATATTCAAATGTGGGAATCCTATCATGCCAAATATTACATGTGTATTTGAAGCTTGTATATGCATGGCATTTGAAGTTACTTTACATTGAGGAAATTCAAGATAGAATGTAGTATATTTGACAAACTCATAAATAAAACAAATGAAGCTGACCTTTTTCACATCGTTGTAGATAGTTCACTTAACTCTATATAGAGGTTCAAATTGGTAGTTGCTAACTCTATTTCGATGCTCAGATTGTTATTTTTTCCATACGGAAGAAATATTCAAAGAGTTTTGTAGAACAATTTTGTGACAAATAGCTGGTAAAATGCAAAGACAAAAAAAATCAAGAAAATACCTATTTGAGATGAAAATTTGATTGGTGATACTGGCAAAAATGGATAAAAATAGTAAGAATGATGGCCGTACCTTCTTCAAACATTCGTTGACTCAATCATTATGCCAAAATGGCCATACCACCATTGCTTAATATGTGATATAGGTGGACATATTAGACTATTTCATAATTTCAAAAAATTAAAGAAAAAATAAGAAATCATATTCATTTCTAATGCTATGTTGTATTCTTTTTATTTGCATGATTCAACAGATTTTCCAGAAATAATGCTACCGTTCATAGACGGACCAGCCAACTGGTTAGTTGGAATATATTTATTCTTTTATGTAGATACAGCTTTTAGGTATCCCTAGCCTAAGCCACCTTAGCCTTTAAGTCCTCTAAAGACTCTAAAAGGTGCACAACTCAATGTGGTCCATCTATGATAGCATACCACTAACCTTCAAGGATATGTTGCATTCTATCCAATCAACTAGGGGATATAACCTCTCGCATGGCAAGGTTATCTTCTTGTTAGTAGAAGCATATGCAAGAGTAGTAGTCAAAATCGCAATTGGCATCAACTGTGAACATTTGCATCACTCATATGAAATGCACTAATGTCATAGGGACCAATAATCACACCAATATGCATTGGATTAGGCATGTTTCTTCTTAGAGGACAACAATACAACCATCAAGTATATGCATAGCCACCATAACCATATTCCTAATTGTTGTCTCATGTGGTAATTTGGAAGTTGACATACCTGCACTAAAACCTTTAAAAGACCCATCACCCAACATATTTATTGCTTGCATTTTCCCCATGGCACGTAGCTCATAAGAAACAGTCTGATTTGCTAAAGGTATTATAGAAAAACGAGGACCATTGCCGCATAGATCATATAGTTCTACACTAGGCTTTGTAGTATACAAATTAAGATTCAATAGTTTCAAAGTCCTCTGCGCACTTACCAAGTACCTGGGATCATGGACCAAAAAGTTGTTCTTTACATTGAAAAATATATTAAAAGGGGATGCAAGTTTCCTTGAAATGCATGTCTACCAGCAACTATTGTGATGAACGTGACACTTATTTGTTCCTAGTAATTTATCTTCCTATTGGAAGCCACGTATATTGCTATTATATTTTGAAGTATACATATACATATTCAATCTACAAGTAGAATCATGGTTGTTAAGTCAATTGTGTTGATTTATCTTGTACCAAGGGGATCAAAACAATCGGATTCAGAATTGATTTCCTAAATATCTAACAGCTACATCGATTGTATCAGAAGAAATGGTTCCTAAAGTCATGGAGAAAGGCAGTTCAATGGCGTACAAAGGCAGTTAACTAAAGTGGTATACATGCTTATTCCTGACATTTCTAAGATATGAGTCCTGATGAAAAATGATGAGGATGGACACATTTTTTTATTAAGTCAGCATGGAGGTTGTAAAGATTGAGATACTAGGCAATTGACTTAAGTGGTGTACATGCTTAATCATGCTCACGTGAGGCATCCTCATAGTTTTTTTTACTCATATTATTTGAGGAAACTGTATTATTATCATTCCATGTAAACTCATCATTAGGAACCTATATGATAACGTATAATGTGATACTGATGTTGGGTTGCTCATGATTAAACATGGTATTATAGCATACGCAGAAGTACATAATACTTTACAAATCAATCCGTGAATTTAGGCAATACAATTGTACTAAGGTTTGAATCCCACATATTAAACAAAAAGTACCTCAGTTAAACTAATAAATCTGCTAGTCCTGGTGGTTATATTCTTCAGTCCAATGCCTTTGATCTAGCATTTAACATCTGGGTATGTTCAAGCTCTTGAACATAGTTCTTCTATCAACAAGTAGCTAGAATAAGTCATGATGAACTCAAACAAGGCTTGACATTTGACATTATGAGAAGTAAAGAAATCCAACTCAGTTCAATCACTTTGAGAAAACAAGATAAACATCAAAAATATGACTTAGAAGTCAAACAGAATGTACTTTATGAGGAAACAATATACCATTGGTGTATTGATTATATTCAATAATTATACAGATCATATTGATTTAAAAGATATTAATTGCTAGAGAAACACATGAATCCATAAAATTAGCATGATGAATTGATGAGCTCATTAAGGATGAGCATTCTGTAGTATCTGTAGAGACTACTGGAACAATTGGTCTATGACAGACTGACAAATCCAAGAACTCATTGACAAAGATCTAAGGATTCAGTTGTTGCAAACAAAGATAAGTCATTATCACCTTATTGGAGCTTGTCTTTGTACGTTCACAAAATCTGATAACGAAGTTTCAGTTCGGAACACTATTATAGCTGCGGACCAAAAAAATGAACACGGTGAGAGTGGCATGATTGATGATGATAAGTTGCTGATGTAGGTAAAGAAGTATACTCGTGAGTGATGACTTGATGATGCTTCTCATGTGCATTCTACTGATGAAAAACCAGTTCCTTTCTCAATTCCCCTTTGAAACAAGAAGCCTAACGTATTAACACTTCATTATAACTAAGTGTCAAGTTGCTGAGATCAATAAAACTAATGAGAATACAAAAGGTTTAACCCATTATTCAAATATCCTGGTCACCGTGTTGAATCCAACAAATATCCTATAGCGAGGTATCATTGAGGTCAGAAAAATTAGCTAAATAAGGGATGGGAATTTTACTCGCTGTTGTGAGTGAGAGAAGAGGAGGAACAAATTGGTGAGCTTTGATCCCTATCTTGAGCAGCTGTGCTTTAACCTACCCCTCTCCTCATTTCTGTTCCCAGTAGGTCGTCCTTCCTTTTCCTCTTCAGCGGCCTGGAGGTGATACGTTAACAAAAGGAGGAGGTACGAGATGTGGGGTATAGAGAAGATGATGAGAGTGTAATCAAATTGGGGGATGGGGTTATGAGGATCAGGGACTGGGGATATGATGAGAGGAGTGGAAGAGAGCCTATCTGTGGGTGGGTTTTTTTGTGGGGGGTAGGAGCGCTAGCGGAGTGGATGAGGGCTTGGAGGAGTAGAAGCACAATGGAGAGTCGTGCGTGAATGGGGGAAGGAGACGGATGCACCAATAGGGACAGAAGTAGGTGCGCGACAAAGTTAAATTTTCATACTATTTGATTATTTCAGATGGGGGAGTCTGAAAGAGCAATGTGTAACTACATTTATTTTGTTTACAATTTTATATTTGTAAATGAAAGTGGTTTTAACTATAAATATGATATTTGTAGCTAGAATAATTGTAGCCAAATCTAATATTTTTTGTAGTGAACATGGTGTAGACTAGTGTAGCTACTCTAGACACTGAGCGCTATATGTCTAGGACTTCTCTTCCCTTGATGCACGCCATTTCCAAATAGTGCAACGTCCCATACCGCTGCACTACAAGGAAAGAACGACATCTAAGGACTTGGTATACAACAAGCACCAGTCTAGACCTAGTTCTCGGACATCTAGGAACTAACCTAGAGGCTAGGTCAGATGTAGTCTCTAAAAGACGACTAATCTAACCCTAAAAGATTATTAAGTTCAAGGTTCTTTGGTTTTGAGTTGCATA
Organism: Alisma plantago-aquatica; assembly: GCA_963693085.1. NCBI lineage: Eukaryota > Viridiplantae > Streptophyta > Magnoliopsida > Alismatales > Alismataceae > Alisma > Alisma plantago-aquatica. The sequence continues at coordinate 576,696,667 of OY856411.1, forward strand.
ATGAGCAAATGTCAGGCTTTGCTATTGTTCATGCTATGATACCACCTGTGACATCCCCGGATTTTCTAAAACTTAATCTGATGTGTGACATCCAAATTGAAACCCTCACCTCACTGAGAATCCCAACTTAAACATCCCACACGAGGCTAAGAAGAAGAAAATTAGAGGAAGTCAAAAGGAAACAATCAGTAGCACATGCACATGAACAATAAACAAACCACAACACATGTTCACCATTCAACATATAATTACAACATGAATTGTTACAACATTTGATATTACATATTGAACAACAAACTTATACATATACATGTACTACAACTAAACTACAGGATCTTAAGACAACAAGTCCACCTATACATTAGCTCGCCATACAACTCTCACTATCCTGGATCTTCATGAGCATAACCACAACCTAAACAAAAGATTACATGCGGTACACGTCAGCACAATATTCAAGAATATTGTACTGAGTACGCCTACGTGTCTTTTATATACCTCTCATCATATCTTGGCAATAAAATAAAACTAATACTTGGCAGTAATAGAAGAATATAAGAAAAGCGTATACTTGAACAAGAAAGTTTATTAACAAAAGAGAACACATGTTTTAAGCTTATTTCCATCATATTTCTTGTACATCTGCCCCTAGGGCTTTGATATTTTTAGGCCTTATGATCTACCACCAAGTGGTTTGTGATCATTATACATGTGATCTACCCCTAGGAGTTTGTGATCTCTTTCTGAGCACCGTGTGCTTTCATATATATGATGGATCAGATATCTTATGTTTCATGTGTTCATAGCCATAAGTACAGAAAATCAAGCAACATATCATACAAGAACAATCATTTCATCCAATATCATATGCCAAGTATTTTACTACACATATAACACAAGCATATTGTATAATAAGCCAAGTAAGAGGTAATGACGTACCTTCCAAAGAGGCATCCTAATCACATATTTCTCATGTCATCTATAACTTGGTCAAACCTGATTAAGACAAGACCATGTACTGTCATCAGATTCTCATCATCTTACATCTCATCTTAACCCTAGTCGTGTTCATTAGGGTTTATCTTATCTCATCAGGATATTCCCTTCATTACTTGCATTCTTGCCTTATATTTATAATACATATGATGTCAGATATGGTCATGTTGATGCACAAAAGTATATAATTTGATTAATATGTCTAATTAGAGCTAATAACACTAAAGATGATGCAATTAATACATGCATGCTCAATAAATAATGAGATTTATAGAAAACCCTCATATCTGTAACTGGACGATATATATATATATATATATATATATATATATATATATATATATATATATATATATATATATATATATATATATATATATATATATATATATGAGATCAGTTATATACTTGAAATTCATGTTACATGAGGATGACCCTTAATACATATGATGTAACTCTGATATGGTTAATGAAAGTGACATAATGTTAAGTATGTTCACATAATAATGTGATAAATGGGTATATCTAGTTGATGAACTATAATCTAGAATATGACATCAATAAGATAAATATAAGGCAAGAATGCAAGTAATGATGGGAATATCCCGATGAGATAAGATAAACCCTAATGAACACGACTAGGGTTAAGATGAGATGTAAGATGATGATAATCTGATGATAGTACATGGTCTTGTCTTAATCAGGTTTGACCAAGTTATAGATGACATGAGGAATATGTGATTAGGATGTCTCTTTGGAAGGTACACCATTACCTCTTACTTGGCTTATTATACAATATGCTTGTGTTATATGTGTAGTAAAATACTTGGCATATGATATTGGATGAAATGATTGTTCTTGCATGATATGTTGCTTGATTTTCTGTACTTATGGATATGAACACATGAAACATAAGATATCTGATCCATCATATATATGAAAGCACACGGTGCTCAGAAAGTGATCACAAACTCCTAGGGGGTAGATCACATGTATAATGATCACAAACCACTTGGTGGTAGATCATAAGGCCTAAAAACATCAAAGCCCTGGGGCAGATGTATGAGAAATATGATGGAAATAAGCTTAAAACATGTGTTCTCTTTTGTTAGTAAACTTTCTTGTTCAAGTATACGCTTTTCTTATATTCTTCTGTTACTACCAAGTATTAGTTTTATTTTATTGCCAAGATATGATGAGAGGTATATAAAAGACACGTAGGCATACTCAGTACAATATTCTTGAATATTGTGCTGACATGTACCGCATGTAATCTTTTGTTTAGGTTGTGGTTATGCTCTTGAAGATCTAGGATAGTGAGAGTTGTATGGCGAGCTGATGTATAGGTGGACATGGTGTCTTAAGATCCTATAGTTTAGTGGTAGTACATGTATATGTATAAGTTTGTTGTTCAATATGTAATATCAAATGTTGTAACAATTCATGTTGTAATGGTGAACATGTGTTGTGGTTTGTTTATTGTTCATGTGCATGTGCTACTAATTGTTTCCTTTTGACTTCCTCTGATTTTCTTCTTCTTAGCCTCGTGTGGGATGTTTAAGTTGGGATTCTCGCTGAGGTGAGGGTTTCAATTTGGACGTCACACATCAGATTAAGTTTTAGAAAATCTGGGGACGTCATAAGAGTACTCAAAACATAAAGCACAATCGATCACTAATTAATCACATACCCAAAAATATGGGTAAATTAAAACCGATTTCAACGTCACCACATGCTCAGAAACATTTTCATAAGAGCCCAACATCTTTCTTTTATTCATACTATGCCAAGAATTTGATACAAATTGTTCTATCGCCTTAGTCACAACATATATTCTCATGAGAACAATATTCGTATATGCCAAACAAACAAGCATTAATATGCTAACAAAAGTTCAATTCTTTTGAAACACCATATACAAACTTTTCCTGCCCAGACCTGAGAGTATAGGGATGACTCTAGGACACACTAGACATATAATCAACTTTCTCAAAGATTCATTACTATCACTTCTCTTTGCTGCCATATGTTTGCTTTCATCACTTCCGATTACCTAAAAAGATGTGACGAACCACAAGGGTGAGACCCATGTCCTAGAAAGAGATATAACCTCCAACAATGTTGATTGATTACAACTTTTTAAATAGTAGATAACTAAGCAGTTGGAGTATTTAATAATCAATTGAATAGATTGAACAGTTCAAGTATACTAAATAGATTAACCAAATAATCTTAGCAACAAGTATGATCATTAATGCATATACAGATAACAAATAAATCCATTTCTTTGGATATATATCTACTCAAATATCATCAAATTGCATCTAATAGAAATCATTATCATTAATCTGACTATCATCATATTCCTTGATGATAATACAAGCAATCTAGTAGCATAATTATCCCTGACATCATGAATATGTTTAGTAACATAACATTGCTATCAATATTGGCATCTCAAATAAAGGGAACAGATTTGTATCATAAGTAGAACTAACATCATGACAAAATGAACTACATAGGCATGATTAGCAGTTTAAGCGTTTCTAATTACATAGGCATGGCCAGTAATATTAAACATAGCTAGCAGCAACATCTTAACCATCGGTGTCAGTATATTTGACAACATAAGTATGTTTACAACATGAGCATAACTACAACTTAAGCATATTTATTATCTCTTATTATACTATACATGATCTCATTGAAAAGAAAGCAAACAAGGGTTTCATCCAATATGAAGTGTTGTGTATAACCCTAGAAAGATATGCTACACATATGTCTTACCTCTTTTATTATGCCCTGAGGAAATTGAGGATACCACTCAAAATCCAACTAACCACTACTAAGTCAAAATTAGTGCCATACAAGATCTAGGAAGAGTCGGACTCCTAAGATCTTCTCTGCCCCTGGTCAGTACAAGTCCACCACAATGACACATAAGGTCAAGATGCTAATAGCCTAGTCCATGCTTGGTACATGTCACGGTACTAGTGAAATGAGGTGGGTACGCATACCCTACCATCCGAGGTACAACCACAGTTGTCCTCCAATCTTGTCATATATGTAATCATTGAGACATGATCATAGCCATTCTCAATCACATCAAATGTATGAGGCATGACCATAGCCATCCTCCACAACTTGCATTGTTGATGACAAGGAAATATCCTCAACTTGCCACCCCCACATACTCAATAGTATGCACTCCGAGTTTCCCTTAGGAATACTCATTTCACCATATGGCAAGTTTTGACACTCAGATGGATCTATGGAACAGGGCACTACAAGATTAGAGTTTCGCTTGATTAGTTATGCCAATTGGGTGAATTAAGGCTGCATCAAACAAGTGGACATACACACCCTAATTCACTTCTAGCAAGCATATACATATCACAACTTTTAAAATATATAATACGCGTGAAACATAATTTCTCATCTCATCATCACATGGTACTATTCACTTGTCATTCATGAGACCACACTAGTTATCATAATATCATAAGATATAAATCCTTTTCACAATATCATAAGGTATCAACCCTTATCAACACAAGAGGATTACACCTCATTCAGGGCTCAACCATGCCCAAAGGTCTTTAAGACCATCATACTATCATAGGATATAAATCCTTTTCACAATATCACAAGGTATCAACCCTTATCAACATAAGAAGATTACACCTCATTCAGGGCTCAACCATGCCCAAAGGTCATTAAGACCATCATACTATTCCCAGCAAGATCATCATTATCTTTACATGCCTTATAAGAAGGCTCAACAAAATCACTTACATATAATACAACGGATCAACACAATATTGCATTAATGAGCTAGGAGATATTCATAAACAATCACAGCAGGGTTATATTAACATTAAGAACATTCCTTTATTACGTCAACATGCAAGGAATCTAGATATGATTAACCCTCATCATATTCATAATGCACATGTTTAGCATAAGAAAGTATCAACCATGTGGCAATGATAACCACCAATTACCATATTAAGGTTATGATCATATTAAGGAGGTTATTTCAACATCATTCCATCATATAAGAATGTTAAACATGAATACTCATCTTTATCTATTTGAATTAGAGTTGGGTTCAACAAGATAAATTATATTAATGTTACTAATCAACACTTATACCCAAACCCTAACTCACGACATCCCAATTGGATCATGGATGCATAAGGTGAAGCATCACCATCACATTCCATATTATTCTCAAGTATGAACCCACACATAAATTAAGGTGTAACACTTGGGTTATAGCATACTAGGTTTTCAACAACAATATGAGAGTACTCCATGATTGTATTTATCATTCAAGGACTATTCATACCCAATTACCATCATTTAGTTATATTAAAGCTACGTATAACAATCTATACCTCATTACGGTTACATATCAACACAATATGGTTATCATCCCTGTTGGATCCTAGATGGGTGATTAGATGCTCTAGAGGGGGGGTGAATAGAGCTGAAAGCACTTAAACAAAACTCATTAGACCTTCAAGATATATGACAAGATAAGGTTGCTAAATAGGTAATTTGAGTGCAACTAAAACATACATAGCAAGGGAGAGAGAGATTGAACATGCACCAATTAGACAAGCTATTTAGAGTGGTTCCACACTTCAAACTAGAAGTGTGTCAGTCCACTTGCCTAGAGAGGTCAACCTCTAGGACTTCCAAACTATTGCATTCTTATATTCACTTATAAGGCATACAATGCATGACCAAACAAAAGACTTACCCATCCAATACAAAGAGTCTTTAACCTTACCAAGGACTTACCCACTTTGCAAGAGTCTTTGGCCTTCTCCAAGGACTTACCCACTCTTGCACAAGTCTTCGGCCTTGCAGGGATTACCCACTCTTCTTGGATCTTCATCTTTTGACTTCACCTTCACTCGGAGAAGCTTCTTTCACCAAAGTCTTACCCACTTGAGCTTGAGTCTTCTGCCTTCTCCAAGGGCTTACCCACTCTAGCTCCAAGTCTTCAGCCTTGATCTTCACCAAGGGACGCCTTCCCTTGTTCTTCTTCACCTCTCTTGGACAAGAGAGAGAACCTTCATCTTCATGATTGCAAATGAGAGATGGGGAGGTTGTGGAAGTGAGAGCCTCACAAGATATACAAATAGGACTAGCTCTCTTACAAATTTCCTACACACTCTAATGGATGTAGCAAGTGATTAAGCTTAGAGAGAGAGGAGGCTGTAGGAAGCACTCAACTATAGAATAGGAACCTCACAAAGAGTTTGCAATGAATGCTCAACCTTGGAATGAAGCCCAAGGGGTCCTATTTATAGCTGGGGATGCCTCCTAGCCTTTGGGAACACTTAAGAACGAAAACTAGCCATTTTGTGGATTGCAACAGATCTATTCTCACTTGTTGCAACTCCACAACGGCTAGTAGCACTTTTCTGCACTTTTCTGTATAGTGCAATCGGTCGAGTTCTGATGGGTGTAACTCGACCGATCAAGTAGGAGGAAAACTGATGTTCAAAGGATCAGTCGAGTTTGTCCTGAGGAAACTCAACCGACCATTTCAACTGGAAATGGCCTACTACCCAATCGGTCAAGTTCTGTGAGTGCACAACTCGACCAATGCAATCTTCAGAAAATCGACCAAGGTTGATCGGTCGAGTTTCAGGCTGGGGAAACTCGACCGACCAAGTGCCTGTAATTGATTTTCAAAGATGCATCTAAAGTGCTCTAGTATTCGATCTAAGTGCTCCTGATATTTTTCTAAGCTTAATTACAAGTCATACAATCATTACAAGTGATTTACAACATGATTCTAATGGATATACATCATATTACAAAAATGTGCACTTATATGACTTTGACTTGTCTTTTCTCCAATTTGAGATGTGCAAGATAGGGCAATTGGACTGTGTCTATACCTAATCTGAAATCACTCAAGTAGAGACATTAGACACCAATATGTGGAATGGTTAGTCATCATCAAAACACGGGTTTAGTCAATTTAGACGTGAGTCAACATTGACTTAATTGACCTTGAGTCAACAATCTCCCCCTTTTTGAAGATGACAAACCATTCCATAAATGTATTGAAATCATTTAAGTAAAGTCATACCTTTGGAGAAACCTAGGGGTTTCAATAGAATTGAGTTCATATGCTCCCCCTCAATTGATGCTAGTGGAGTTCTCATACTCCCCCTCAATTGATGCTATTTCTCCTACATGGTTAGCTTTCATAACATTTATAGAATACCATGTCTTCTACTCATATATGTTGTAGACATATATGTCTTCTCCCCTTTACCTTTTCCCCCTTACATGGACATACTTCTCTTCTTTATGTAAGACATGCCTTCTTCCTCTTTTTAAAAGAAGACATACCTTTCTCCCCCTTTGTCATTTCAAAAAGTGGGGTTATGAAGAAATAAGAAACATCACTTGTTAAAGAGAAAGGAGATAACACAAATATATAAGGAGAGTAGAAGAGCACAGATAGGGTCTTGTCCAAGCATAGAAAGAAAAGCAGGTTAAAACATATACTTGAACAACCCAAAATGCAAGATGAAGTGCTGCAGAAAAACAATAAATCACAATTTTGACCCTCAAGATGATGGAATTTGACCAAAAACCATCAGAGCTCATGGCAAAGCGATGAGTCTTGCTCAGAAGGTCATTTCTGCATGAAAAACACTATATTTGCAGTAAAAACTGAAACTGGAGCAAAAGCTGCATAAAAAACCATAAATACTCCAATTTCTACATATAATGTAGATCTATGTACCCTACATCACAATATTATGCAAGCAACTCAAGATAGTAGATATGCAATTTAAGGAACAATCTTGAGCATGTATGAGACAAGATACAAGCATAGCATATAGATGAGCAAAGATGCCAATCATAAACAAGTTAGGACTACTAGTAGGATCTAGATCATAGCAAGAGATACCAAAAGATACACAAGATAAAGAGCAAGCTATGAGTAGATGAAGAGATATATCCAAACAAAGAGATATGCAATTTTAGAAGCATGAAAGGATATAACTCACTAGATATGCATCCTTACCATAAGATGATTACCCCTATGAACCTCAAGGTTGTATCAACACAAGATATACACCTAGATAGATGTAGCAAGTTAGAGCACAATGGAAGCAATTTTTAGACACAACCAAGAGATCCAAAGAGATCATCATCAAAACCTGCAAGACAACTCAAAACAAGTAATTGCAAGATATAGATATACCAATTTACAACAATTTGAGAAATAGAGGTGTAAGCAAGATAGGCAATTTAGAACATTGCAGAATGCATATATAAAGGTACCAAATGAGAGTGCCAAAGAATAAGGCTACTGGTTGAGAAAATCTAGTTGAGAGGGAAATTCTCATTCAATAAGTCGAATGTATATTCTGTGCATAGTGTTATCAGTCAAGTTCTTTGCATTGACAACTCGACCGATGACAACTGCTGGCAACACCCATTGGTGCCTATCAGTCGAGTTTTAATAGGGCAAACTCGACCGACAGAGCAACTGTCAAAAAGCATATATATATATCATAAAAACATATTTAAAGGCATGCTAATAATACAAACCATATCCAAACATGTCTAAGCAAGTTAGTAATGCACTATAGAAGTATGAGAAATAGTTTTTGAGCAAGAGTGTGAAGAGAAACACAAAATACGACTTTTAACTCAAAAACCATATGTATAGTGCACACTAACTTGAAAAAAGCAAGTTAGAAATGGTTACAAGCAATAAAACCATTACCTTTGTTCTTACCGTTGATTTTCCACTTGTTGTCACCCTCTACACATCTCACCTTTCTTCTTTCAAGTGGATTGAGAAGTGAATTTGCAATTCAATAGTTCAAGTCAATCCATTTGCAAGTACCTACATGAAGAAAGATGAAATGGTCCCCAATCATGTTTTTGGGTCCGGAGGGGTTAGTTTAGAAACCCAAATCTGATTGCTTTTGGGTGCTTTCCTAAAAGGACAACAAGTAGAATAATGGCCAATTTTATTGCAATAGTTGCATGTGCCCATAGTCTTGGAACTAGAGGATTCTCCATGGAATATTGGAGGTCCTTTATCTTTGTGATCCCTTGACTACTATCATATCCTAAACCATATCTACCAATTTGTTTAGTAGTATGGTGTAGGATATCATTAAGACTATTTTTACCAACTAAGAATCTTTGCAAAGAGGATCTCAAACTATCATTATCATGCTTAAGAGAAGCAATAGTAGAAGACAAATGATCTATATTATCTCTAGCATGCAAAAGATCATTCTCTTTATTAGTATTACTAGAACAAGGTTCTTGCCCATTGATTTTAGCAAGCAAGGGAGCATTTTTGTATGTAAGCACCACTATCTCTCTTTGATAAGCATAGATTTCTTCTCTCCTAGCATCATCAATAAGCTTGAGTTCTACATTTTCAGTTTTAAGAGTATCAAGCTCATGCATGAGAGAATCAACAATTAAAGTATGCTCTTCATTAGAACTAGGCATGAGAGGTTGAGCTTCTAGAAATCTAATATTATCAAGCAAACTAGCATTTTTAAGTTTAAGAGAGTCTACTTGGCTAAGACAATCATTTTTATCATCAAGCAAGAAAGAATTAGCATGTTCAAGATCATCTAGTTCTACATGCAAATTATCAACAATTTTAGCAAGCTTTTTCTTTTTCTTTTTAGAAGACTTAAGAGAGGCACAAACATCATGAATAATAGCAATCAAAGATTCTTTATCTAGCAAGTTTAGATTTACCTCACTTGAGTCTTCACTTGTTGATTCTATAAGAGAAAAATGGCATTCTCCTTCATCACTTGAGCTTGAGCTTGATCCTTCACTTGAATCTTCACTTGAGCTTGAGTTGGAGGAGTCACTTGAGCTTGAGTGCCATTTCTTCTTGTGAAGATGGGTCTTTTTGCCTTGTGGGCAATCTTCCTTGTAGTGACCCTTCTTTCCACATGTGAAGCACCGGATGGAGGATGACTTGCCTTTGTAGGATTTACCCTTGGAGTACATGGCATCTTCTTTAGCTTGAGAGGATGGAGAGACTTGTTCCATGATAGCTTCAATTTGAGCCTTCATTTCAGCCTTCTTCATTCTCTTTAGCTCTTTCTTCTCTTATCTTTCTACTTCCTCCCTCTTGTCAAGTGTAGCTTCATGTGCTTGTAGATTTCCAATGAGCTCTTCAATAGGAATATCCTTAAGAGACCTTGCTTCTTCAATAGAAGTCACCTTGGGTTCCCATCTCTTGGGGAGAGTTCTAAGGATCTTTGAATTGATCTCTCCACTAGACATAGGATGTCCTAGAACGGCAAGACCATTCACGATGGTGTTGAGCCTTGAGTACATGTTGGCTATGCTCTCCTCCTTTCCCATTTTGAAGTTCTCAAGCAGCCCTTTGAGCATATAGACTTTGCTTTCCTTCATTTGATATGTCCCTTCATAAGTGATGCAAAGCTTTCTCCATACCTCATAGGCCGTCTCACAAGAAGAAATTCGGTTGAACTCAGTGGGGGTCATGGAGGCATATAGGATATGCATGGCTCTAGCATTCAAGGTTGCTATCATCAAGGCGACTTCATCCCATTCTTCAATCTTTGTCTTTGGTTGCATGTAAGGGCTGTTCACCATTTGCCACATCTCAAGACTTGATCCTTGGATGTAGAATTGAAGCCTTCTTCTCCAATATAGGAAATTGCTCCCATAAAAGATTGGTAGGTTGATTCTCCCTCCTTGGTAGTCACCCATCTTCTCCTACTTGTGGAAATATGCTTGGAGAAGACCCACTCTGATACCAATTGTTGGATCCTAGATGGGTGATTAGATGCTCTAGGGGGGGTGAATAGAGCTGAAAGCACTTAAACAAAACTCATTAGACCTTCAAGATATATGACAAGATAAGGTTGCTAAATAGGTAATTTGAGTGCAACTAAAACATACATAGAAAGGGAGAGAGAGATTGAACATGCACCAATTAGACAAGCTATTTAGAGTGGTTCCACACTTCAAACTAGAAGTGTGTCAGTCCACTTTCCTAGAGAGGTCAACCTCTAGGACTTCCAAACTATTGCATTCTTATATTCACTTATAAGGCATACAATGCATGACCAAACAAAAGACTTACCCATCCAATACAAAGAGTCTTTAACCTTACCAAGGACTTACCCACTTTGAAAGAGTCTTCGGCCTTCTCCAAGGACTTACCCACTCTTGCACAAGTCTTCGGCCTTGTAGGGATTACCCACTCTTCTTGGATCTTCAACTTTTGACTTCACCTTCACTCGAAGAAGCTTCTTTTACTAAGGTCTTACCCACTTGAGCTTGAGTCTTATGCCTTCTCCAAGGGCTTACCCACTCTAGCTCCAAGTCTTCATCCTTGATCTTCACCAAGGGATGCCTTCCCTTTTTCTTCTTCACCTCTCTTGGACAAGAGAGAGAACCTTCATCTTCGTGATTGCAAATGAGAGATGGGGAGGTTGTGGAAGTGAGAGCCTCATAAGATATACAAATAGGACTAGCTATCTTACAGATTTCCTACTCACTCTAATGGATGTAGCAAGTGATTAAGCTTAGAGAGAGAGAGGAGGTTGTAGGAAGCACTCAACTATAGAATAGGAACCTCACAAAGAGTTTGCAATGAATGCTCAACCTTGGAATGAAGCCCAAGGGGTCCTATTTATAGTTGGGGATGCCTCTTAGCCTTTGGGAACACTTAAGAATGAAAACTAACCGTTTTGTGGCTTGCAAAGGATCTATTCTCACTTGTTGCAACTCCACAATGTCTAGTAGCACTTTTCTACACTTTTCTGTACAGTGCAATCGGTCGAGTTCCGATGGGTGTAACTCGACCGATCAAGTAGGAGGCAAACTGATGTTCAAAGGATCGGTCGAGTTTGTCCTGAGGAAACTCGACCGACCATTTTAACTGGAAATGGCCTACTACCCAATCGGTCGAGTTCTGTGAGTGCACAACTCGACCGATGCAATCTTTAGAAAATCGATCAAGGTTGATCGGTCGAGTTTTAGGCTGGGGAAACTCGACCGACCAAGTGCGTGTAATTGATTTTCAAAGATGCATCTAAAGTGCTCTAATATTCGATCTAAGTGCTCCTGATATTTTTCTAATCTTAATTACAAGTCATACAATCATTACAAGTGATTTACAACATGATTCTAATGGATATACATCATATTACAAAAACGTGCACTTGTATGACTTTGACTTGTCTTTTCTCCAATTTGAGATGTGCAAGTTAGGGCAATTGGACTATGTCTATACCTAATCTGAAATCACTCAAGTAGAGACATTAGACACCAATATGTGGAATGGTTAGTCATCATCAAAACACGGGTTTAGTCAATTTAGACGTGAGTCAACATTGACTTAATTGACCTTGAGTCAACAATCCCTTCTATTCATATGAGTGAATCAGTAAGACTACCTTATTAAGTGTAACCCTCCATTTGTTCCATCATTATTCATCCCATATCACCATACCACAATGTCAACCAGAACCATTGGATGTTTAAAAGGTAAGACCATTGGTTGTTTACATAATTAAACACCTTGGATAAACCACCTATGAAGTCCTTGATTTGTTCTCTAGAAAGAGTCACTGCTAACCCCAGACAACTATTGATTAACAACACAAAAAGTTCCATTGAGAGTAGGATAAAACCCACAAATGACTGTTCATTTTATAACAAGCCATCCAATGTCAACAAGTAAGATCCTTAATTTGATCATATAAAGGAAACCATATAAATCACAGTATTAGGACCAACATATACATTAGCCATCATTCCACTTTATTGGAGGAATAAACATTAGACCTTGACCGTTGGGTCTAGTTCATGTGTTAAAACTATCAATTACAGTATAGGTCCGACCATTGCATCAAATGACCCAAGAAACCATTGGTCTAAGGCTTAGTTGATGCTACAACTATATGATTAAGTCACCATAGGTTTTAGAGACCTGATACACCATCATTAGTGACCATTAAGTCACCATAGGTTGTTAGATCAGCACTATATTCATTAATCAGCATAAAATATTAAGCTAATGCCATAATTAATTGAAAACATAAGTAGGGTACTTAATAGCCGACAAGGAGTGGCTCAAGTGGTCAAGCACGATGTCCCCTAACAAAGGAACCCGGGTTCGAATCCTAGTTTCCTCCTTGATTTACCACCCTCCCGGGCATTCGGCCTCCGCCACGGTCATGGGAGTGGGGGAGAGAAATCTTTCTCTCTTAATCCCTTAAGTAGGGTACTTAATGGTTGATCATTAAACTTCTAATTGATCCAAAACCTAACCTAAGGGGGTGACCATAGGTTGTCACCATCATCTGACACCTTTGATCTCAACCATCAGTTGTCATGAAGACAACACCATAGGGTTGTTGCAATGGTACCATCATTGGGTCATGGGTTTATAGAAGAAATCAACTTAAAATCCTAAAATTGACCATTGGTTGATAGGCGCTTAGCACCATAGGTTGTCAAACCAACCTGATCCAAGTTATATTATACCTTAGGAATAACGTACACATGATCACAGGTTCATCTAGAACTGAAATAAGAACAGGAAACATTATAAAAATCGAAATCCAAGTCAAGCATAGCTTTTAGTGCATGGATCATCATTTAAAAGCAAGAACATGAGCTAGCAAGCTCATGGTAAGTAATAAACGTGGAACAAGTTATAAAACTTGCCTATAATTATAATATAAACTCATGAACATAAGAAAACATGAGTAGATAGGGTAGATAATCCAAGCATAAGCTGTGAACTCGTCCATCTAGCACCTTTCTTCATCAAATGAGCAAACCCTAAGCACAAGGAGCAAGAAATGTAGGGTTTTAGAGCTTTAGAGCAATTTCCACCATGGAACAACAAATTTATGACCTAGAGGAAGGTAGGAGGAAGGATAACAAAGAAATAAATGGAGAAAAGAAGGGGATTCTTACTCTTTTAGGTCAAGATCACCAGAAGGAAGCTTTTCAAACCCTAAAAGGAAGTCAATTGCAACCCTAAATTCTTTTTCCAAGAAGATCCCCTCTTTCTTATTCCTTGGATAGGAAATTCACAGTAGCACAAAGGGAGAACGAGGTTTGTATAAGGAGGTAAGTGGTGGAGAGAAAATGGCTCGTTTGGGTACTTAGGGATAAGTATATGAAACTAAGATAAAGAAAAAGAAAAAGTTGAAGTTCTAGTATCTTTCCAAGTGTCCATGGCCTTAAACTATTAAGAATATACAAGCATGCACACAAGAAGCGCCCCCTCTGTCCAAAGATACATGTTTATCCCTCGTTTCTTGAATTTCCAAGAAAAACAAATAATTCATTAGTTGATAGCTACTCAAGGTAGCTCATCCATGAAAGGGTAAACCCTAAAATACCCTTGAGGAAAACACCTTCAAACCAAGTTTAACTAGGAGCCCCATGGCTCAAAAATCTCAATAATGATGAGAAAATATCCAAGGAACATAATGAAAGTGATAAACTACAAAGGAAACTGATCAATTGGGTAAATTGTGGAAAAGTCCAAAATGTGCATAAAATTGCATAACTTGCTCAAACAATGTCCAAATTGGATCAAATTTGAAACTTAAGCTTGTATTATGATTTCAAAGCATATCACAAGGTTATATTAGGGTTATAAGAATTAAATTATGATAATTAAGCTAGTTCAACACTTTAAGTAAGGTTAGGGGTCTCACAGTGGTAGTGGTAGTCGGTGCAATAGTGGTAGTGGTGATGGTTGGCGGTGACTGGCGTCCTGTGCAACAGTGGATCATAGTGACTGGTAGTAACCAACACTGGTCGGTGGTGACTGGCCGACACAGCAACAATGTCTGGGAGTGTGACAATGGAGGTAGAGCAGTAGAGAGTTGTGGTAGAGGTAGAGAGCAGTCGGGCACCACCACAACAAAGAGCTTTGACCGATGAAAATAGAGCAGCAGAGAGCTCCGACTGAAGTCAATAATGAGGGTGACATTAATGGAAGATCGAGCGACAATGATGACAATGTTAGTCTGACCATGAGAAGTAGAATGACATGGCAGAGAGAATGGGGGAATTTCCAGTGTTAGGTATCAGGGGTGTGATGAAATAGAGAATGGGCGAAAGAAGTTTTACGAGTGGTATTAAGTGGCATATAGTCGTCGGTTGTTACTAAAAATTGACAACTATGAACTTATATGTTACTTTTGTTCAAAATAATGACACCTAACCTAGTTACGAAGACATCAGTTTCCTATGAAAAACCGATGTAAGAGGTCATTATCCGAATGAAAAGAAATGACTTGATTAATGACCTTCATCTTTGGTTGATGAACAAAATTGACACCTAACCTAGTTACTTAAATGTCAGTTTCCTATGAAAAACAAATGCATGAGGTCATTATCCGAATGGAAAAATGACTTGAGAAATGACCTTAATTGTCAGTTGTTGAACAATACTGACACATATTTTAGTGACATGGACGTTGACTCTAATTAATAAACCGATGCTAGAGGAAATTATCTAAATGAAAAAAAAAATTAGCCTCAGTAGAGACTGAGCCATCAAGTTTGGGAATACAAACCGATACTAGAGTGCAATTCTAGGGGGAATTTGTTTTGCGAGGACGTGACGTGAACACTACGATGTCAGTTTCTTGATGAGAAACCGACACAGATTGTGTAAATTTTTGTGATTTTTTTATGTGAATCGATGTCGGTTTTGTGGAGAAAAATTGATACCTAAAGCATTTTAGAGGAAAAATTTATTTAGTACGATTATGTCTGTCGTCTGTTTCTTAAAAATTGACATTCACCTCAAAATTTTTGAAGGCAAATATTTTCCCTCGAAGAATTGTATTTCGCGAGCAATTTTAGATGTTTTTTTAAAGCCAACTGACATTAATGAAAAGGTGGTACCAATGTCTTTTCTTAATCAGCAGGACTTGGTCAATGGTGATGTTTGTGCTAGAGAACCAACATTGTATGATATTTCGTGTTGGTTTTTTAGTGAAACTAACGTCAGGAAAAGTGACACTAGTGGCTAGAAATGTGCTAGTGTAATATTCACATGACCCTTATATATATTGCTTTCCTTATATACTACAATGTGATTAATCATAAAATGGTTCAATACAAAGGTACTTGCATATGAGAAGAATATTATTGCATGTTACCTTCATGTACTTCCTAGGTGCCTCCAAAATCTATAACGTCTAGTGTAAAATCTCGACCTGTACATCTCTCAAAGGAGGTCTTCCTTGATTGTTGGGGTGATTTTTAGAAGTTTAGGGTGGTTGTTGTTGTTGTTTCATAGGTGGATGAGCAGGGGGAGGTCCTATAGAAAGTTGTGGGCATTGAGGCCTAATATGTCTAGCTAAACCACAATGGTGATAGACTAAGGGTTTATCAATTCTTTGAACATAAGATTCTCCCAAGTTGCATTTGCTGGGAGAATCATGACAATGACATCCTGGACACCTTGTGTACCTTTGCGTGCCACCTGAATGGTTTCTCTTGTTGTTGTTGTTACCATCCTCTAAAGCTTGATATCCTAGATAATATTCAATGGCTAAGGCCTTATCAACCATCTACTTAAAAGTTATAGGAAGTTGAGGGACAAGAGCATGGCCCACATGCTAGTTGAGTCCTTGCAAGAACATGTCAACTCTTCGTTCCTCACTCAACTTAGTGGCATAACATTCGAGTCGTAGGACTTTTAGCACATATGCAGGAACAAATAAGGAACCTTGATTTAGACTATAGAATTCCTCTTCCTTCTTCTTAAGAGAAACAATGTGGATGTATTTCCCACAAAATATCACCAAAAATTATTCCCATGTCAAAGTGGAGATGTCACAAGTACGTGTGATCTCATTCCAACAAACACATGTTGGTCCATTTAACACAAAAGAGGCAAACTTGACCTTTTGGTGAGGAGGACACGCCATACCATCAAAAGTACGCGCTATACTAAAACTGAGTCATTGACCTTATCGACCATCTCCATTTCTCCTTCACCCTTGAACTAGGGTGGTTGTATTTTCATGAATTTATTCAGTGTGTACTCCTTGGGCTTAACAGACAAAGGAGGGGTGTTCAACTTCCACACCATAGTTTTGGTGAGAAACTATTGTAGGAATGCTAACTCCTTCTCATGGGTGAGGCCATTCAAAGCAAAGGTAGTGGTATCGACGACACATGAGCAGAGTTGGAGTTGTTCCTAGTAGGGGGATCCATACTAAAATGAGGGTTCTCAAGTGTGGTGGATTCATTTAAAATGCTGGACTGAGGGGTAGCGTTGGTCTCACCAAACATCTTTTAAGGAGTGGGACCCAGTGGGGGACCACTCCTTAGCTAGTTTATGAAAATAATTTGCATATAACCCCATGAACACAAACATGACCTAATAAAAGGGGTGCAATATTTTTTTCTTAAATAGATGAGTACAGACACATAGTTTGTGGCAATGGAAATAAAAAAATCTAACTATTAAATAACATTCATTACTCATCTTAACATTGGGCCCTGTAGGCAAATTCTAAACTATGAAACTAAGTATTACGATCATATTGTGGTGAGCAACCTTCCCATCTCGGATATCATCCTTGAACTTGGTTCTGAGCAAAGTCCTCTACACTATGAACCTTGGACTGAGCTAACTCTTGGTAGGTTGAAAACAACACCCAGGAAAAGAAAAATAAAAGAAAGTACATCAACGAATGTTGCGTATGCACAGATTAAAGTATTTGGGTATTAATTAAAGTGAGAGAATATTTGAAATAAAGAGATTTCAATAATGATATATCCAAAAGAGAAGAAATTTTCAAAGAAATTTAACATGACCCAAAGATGAGGCATTTAATAACCAAGATATGATAATTAAAAGAAGTCTTGCCATATATTTGTACATCACAAAATAAATAGTTGTATGGTGATAAATATTAAAAAGTAGGATAGATATCCATGTACATGATACCAAGGGCAGGAGGACTAAAACCTCACTACCAAAAAAAATATATTAGTGTAGGAGGACTAAAACCTTAGTGCCCAAATTATAAATTGCAAGACTAGAACCTCATTGCATTGGCAGGAGGACTAAAACCTCAGTGCCTAAAACATGGTGTCACTACTTCTAGTTATGACTAGTCAATCATCCATGCTAATAAGGTAGAGAAGAAAAAGATGAAGTAGTATTTATGGAAATGGTAAGAAGTAAAAGTTGTCAACTTGTGGGATCAGAGGACCCAAATAATTAATAAGATTAGGTTAGAAGACAATCAAAGTGGCTTTCACACATCAATACTAACAAATTAGGGAGTTATTCATAAGTAAGATAGACATCATAAGTAGATATGAATATTCATAACTTGATCAATACCACAAATGGGAAAAGGTTGTTTAGTCATAATATTATGCTCAATTGAAATAAAGTAGATGTACATACCTTGACTTGAGTATAAATTCAGAGATTGGACCCTAACCCTCCAAGTCTAAAGTCAACTCAACCTACATATAAGTTTAGATACATTAGTTAGGGTTTATCTATATGTATTGGGAAAACCCTAGAAATCCAAATCCAACGGTAAAACCCTAGACCGGCTCATGTTGAAGACCTAACAATGAGTTTCAAGTCTCTTAATGAAATCTTGACCCAAAATCATAACTTTATTAATTATGATCTTATCTTTAATTATTTTTTAGATCATAAGTGAGAGAAAAACCTAAAATTTAAATCTTTAAAACTTGAGAATAAGTGTTGAAATCTGGACCAACATCTAGAGAATAATTTTCTAAATCCAACGAGTATTTTTACATAATTTATGGATAATTAGATATTTAGTTATGAGTTTTAGAATTTCTGGCCAAATGTGAAAATTTGTTTAATCCACGTAGGAAAAATAAAACTCACGAGAGATAGGGATTGGGCTCGTTGAGATGGCCCAATCACCGGCGACCATCTCACCTAGTCAACGGGGCACGTGACTATGGAGACCAAATGGATGTGAAATGACAATAATGTCCCTGGAGAGAAAAAACAAAGCAGAAGGAAAGAGAGGGCTAGATTCGAGAAAACACAATGGGGAATCATCCCCTATGCATGCTACGGTTGCACGAAGAAGTAAAGTTGGTTGGTGTGAGAATTGGGGAAAACCCAACTCATGTCTTTCTATGAATATCTACAGACCGATCACAAAGGTCGGGGTTTGAGGTTGCTTACCTTAAGGCCAATTGTTTTTTGATGAAGTAGATCATTAGGGAGACAAGCTGCAAAACTGAGAGAGTAAAACTCGATCAGTGTCTATGAATCAAGGGCAACCAGAGAAAGTGAGATGAGAGGAAGGTTGTGTGTGGGCTAGAAGAGATCTAAGCTAAGGTATCTACATATGTGATCTTGTGGTAGGGATTCAGGTGCAGGGGGTTCAAGAAGATTCAAAATGAGAATTGGGAAACCTTAAATACTTGATGAAAATCATCAAGTAATGTATTGACCTAGGGGAATTGAATCTTGAATAAGTTGGCGAAGAAATCTCTAGAAAAGGTTCAGAATCGAGAGAGAAATATGGGATTTTTAGTAGCATTTTAACATGACTTGTTTCCCGATTTGGCTCGTTGTTGAAGATGACTCCATATCCATGCAATTGGGATCTGTCATCTATAAAAATCATGTGCCATTAGCTAAAGTTGTGGATAATCTGTGACATTATTGCTTTCCATAATCGATAATTGAATAAAGTGAAATGAAATTGATTTGTTTTTCTTTCTCTTTAAAATTGGATGAGTAATTACCATTCAAATAAAGTAAATTTAGTGGGTAAGGTTATAAGGACCCAAATAATCCAATTTTGGAGTCACATTTTCCTTTTAGAAAACTTTAATGTGTGAAACTCTGAATTTGAGGAAAATTTTATTTTCTTCATATCAATTTATTCCTATAATTTGTTAACCAAATTTTGTGTGTAGATCTCTATTAACCTAACCAATCCACATGAAAAGTATAAAAGACTAACTTTAAATAAAATGTCTTAATTTGACAATATTTCAAAATCAACCCCAAACTAGTGCATTTCTGATGCGATGATTTTGAGTCGCATTTATAGACTTGTTTGATAGGTGTTTTATGCATTTATTAGTCATTTTTATGGTTAATGTTGCATAATTCATTCATTTTGGTCTATGCTACCTCTTTATGTCAAATTCCCTCTATTTAAGCATTTTTGAGTATTAATTATCGAAAGAATATATTTTCGGTGGATTTATGTGGTTCTGTGTGTTAATTTCAGGAAAAACAAGTATCTGCTGCCGTCGATACCATCGACCGGACCACAGGCTGACAGCCGCAAGGACCAGAACAAGATCGATACTATCGACAGGGATGTCGATGGTATCGAGATACCATCAGGTTGCTGGTGAGGAGCGAGTCGATACTATCGACACGACGGTCGATACTATCAATGGGAGGAGCTACAGCGACACAAAATGACAAAACCATCGCTACAGGTTAGTCGATACCATCGACCCGCGTCGATGGTATCGAGATGACATCAGGTGCTCAGACGAAAGAAAAGAAGGATTGCTGCTACCACGCTAGGTCGATACCATCGACCCGCGTCGATGGTATTGACACCGTCAGATATCAGTTTGATTCAGAATGATCTCAATCGGACGACCGTGGTTAATTGGCGACCTAATTTGGGAGATATACCTAATGATGGCGCCCTTGACGGGGATATCACATCATTAGTTGCTTCACGCATCTCGGAGAGCAAGGAGAGAAGAACGGAGCACGAGAGCACGCCCCAGCCGATCCGGACACTGAAGAAGATGAATTCGACCACCGAAAGGCAGCAGAACGCAGATTCTACGCCAAGGATCGATTGGACCTTCTCCCTTCAGGGGTTTCACCACTCAATCTCATTTTTCTCATGTTTCCCTTTTTCTCCACTACATTGTTCTCTGAGATGAACATGCGGGGCTAATCCCCTTTGTCTTTAGGACCGGGAGTAGCCCGGGAATTCATTGTATGATGATTCTATAATAGTAATTCATATCGTATCTCTTAAACCCGTGGTATAATTTCATTTTCTCCAATATATTGTTATGCTTGATCACCATAATAATAACCTAATGCCCTTAATTGCTTTCAAAGAAGAATTAACGGTTGAAAAGAGACGGAATTTACGTTAATTGACAAATCCCTTGAATAAGGTGGTGTAAGATTAATGGTGGATACTGAGAGGTCATTTTTAATGCACCTAGTTTAGGGTAGAGGTTACTAAGACGGTGGAACCGACCTAGACATAGGTAGTGAATTGTACCACGACAGTGGGCAATTCTGATTTGAGGCCACCACCCAGATAGAGAGATAAAATTGAGTAGCTATATAGAATTTAATACAATGAAAACCTGCAGTGAAACCGCAACCCTAAAGATCTCCTTTTGAATTGATTAAACCAAACATTTAATCGATTGATTGTTTTGTTTTATTTTTATTTTCTTTTAATTTTAACAACAACTCTCAACTATTTAATCGGCTTAGTTGATCGCGAATAGCTAGTAGGAGTCCATGATGATTTCACGTATCCTTGAGTTTGACTCGGACCTCACAAAGGCCTGTACTACTTCGACGTGTTCACTTGCGTTTCTACGCACGGTAAATTTGCGTCAAATTTTTGGCGTCGTTGCTGGGGATACGGCAATTTTTTGGCACTTCGAGTGCTCTGAGCGGCCACTCTAGGCCACATTCTTTTTTCTATTCTTTTTCATTCCGAAAATTTATAATCTATTTTCTAAATATTCATAATCGTCAAGCACTGTACTAAATTTAATTTTCCTATTTTCAGGTACTGTGCATGGTGCAGACGCGTAGTACTGACTACACACGGCACACACCAGGGGTCCCGCTGCCGGGACCGGAATACGAGGACGATCTTCATCAAGACCATCCTGAGGAAATAAACTCAGAATCCAAACAAGAAGAGATGGACGAGCCACAGACAATATGGGAGAAGATCAAGGCTTCTTCCTCATCCGCTTCCAAGGGGCCGATCAAGAAGCAGGCGGTTAATATTCTGACATACAAAATTGATCCGGCTTTAATCAATTTGGTGAAGTCAAATGCTTTCCATGGGATAAAAAATGAAGACCCCGTCGCACACATAAGTCAATTTGTGGAGAATTATGATATGATAAAGATCGACAGATTTCCACAAGATGTGCTCTACTTGAAGCTCTTCCCGAGTTCTCTAGTGGGAAATGCGCGTGAATGGCTACACAACTTGGACGATGAATATGTGGAGGCTTGGGACCACATGGTGGAGGTCTTCTTCGAGAGGTTCTTTCCGCCTGAGAAGACCAATGACATGATCAGAAAGATCCACAACTTCACCCAACAAGCAGGAGAGACCTATTTAGAGACATGGGAAAGGTTTCAGATTATGCTCAGACGATGCCCGCATCATGGGCTGGATAAGGAGACGCAAGTCAAAATCTTCTATTTTTCTCTCTCGGAGCATGATAGAAGCAACCTCGATTCAGTTGGTTCTGGATTCTTTTTTAATAACACAGACACTAGATGTTGGGAGATCTTAAAGAACATGGCAAAGAAACAATCATGGGGCGAAAGAGGCGTCATGGAGCAGGTTCGAGCAGTAGGAGAATCTAAAGCAATAAAGGAGATGAATGAGAAGATGGATCTTCTCGCAAAAAAATTGCTTTCTAAGGAGGATACTGAGTCTGAGGATGAGGCTCAAGTGAAATTCATGAGGCAGCATCAAAGTTACCGGAACAACGATTATTCATGGAGGAAAGACAAGAAGTTCTCCTGGAAGGATCTCAATAACTTCTTGCAGGATCCGGAGGCTAAACCCCAGCCAGTGACGGAAGATAAGAGCACAGAGCTGCTCAATCAAGTGATAAAGCAAAACTAAGAACTCATGACTACTTTCGGCCAGCAAATAAAGCAACAAGGGGAGTTCATGAACCAATTCTGACAGACACTGCAGAGCCATGGGGCTCAAATGAGGACAATAGAGACATCTATGGCACAGATGACTGTGGAGATAGCCAGTTTGAAGAAGCCGGCACATCCAGGCTTCCCGGGAAATACTAATGTTCCAGGAGGGAACCAACAAGCGAAGGCCATCTTGCTAAGAAGTGGCAAGAAGTTGTTAAATCCCAGGGCCGATGAAGCAAGCAAACCCCAAGCTAAAATTGTAGGTGAGGCCACTGAGGAGCTGCCCACACCGGTCACAGAACCAGTGAATGACACAGTTATGGATGCTACTGAAGACCCTGTTGCAGAGGAGGAGGAACCTCATAAAAGGACACCCTATGTGCCACCGCATCAAAGGGCACAGGCGGTACCGGTCCCTTATCCGAACAGTGATAAGGCAAGGAAAGTAGATGATCAATTCAAAAAGTTCTTAGATAGTTTCAGGAAGCTTTCAGTCAACATCCCTCTATTGGAAGCTATTGTGAAAATCCCTTCTTACAGGAAATTTCTGAAGGACATCATCACTAAGAAGAGAAAAATTCCGGACAGGGAAGTAGTTGTGCTTAAGGAGCAGGCGAGTGCCTTCATCATGGGCACATTGCCACCAAAGAGGCAAGATCCGGGTTATTTCAACATTTCGTGCTATATCGGAAAAGTCAAATTTGGTGAAGCATTATGTGACTCAGGAGCAAGCATCAATTTAATGCCCCTTTCTACATTCAAAAAGTTGGGATTAAAGGAGTCAAGGCCAAGCAACATGACAATTCAATTGGCGGATAACTCTGTGGTGAAACCGTATGGGATTTGTTAAGATGTGCTTGTGAAAGTGGATAGATTTGTATTTCTTGCAGATTTTGTCGTCATGGAGATGCAAGATGAACAAGGCAATGAGCTACTACTCGGAAGACCATTCCAAGATACAGCCGACATGATACTCGAGATGGGGAGAGGTTGGTTGACCTTGGGTATAGCCGATGACCGATTTGAGATGGTCATGCCTTCCAGCGCCACTTCACCTAAATCCAAGGAGCAATGCCACATTGTAAAACATTTTGATAATACTATCTCACTTTGTCTAGGGAAGCCATTTCTGGATATGGCTCATGTAATGACCAAGGTGGACAAGGGGACTTTGGCTGTAGACATCATGGAGCAGACTAAAGTAGTATCCCTTTGCAAGGCTGTCGGGTTCCCGAATGATGAGGATGAGGACATTCCTCCCTCTACTAAGGATGATGTCGTAGCAAATTCAGTTGTTGAAGCATATCCGGAATTACCAATGGAGGCCTATTTAGTCAACATCACTCATGATTGGATGAGAAGAAAATCACTCAAGGAGTGCGCCAAGATGCTTCAGATGCTTCCATGTTTCTATGCGAGTATTATGAAGATTTAGGTGAACTTCCCCCTCCGCTTCAATCATCCTTGATTAGCCCGCCGGAGTTAGAGTTGAAGCCATTGCCACCGCATCTCAAGTACACCTTTCTAGCTGAAGAAGAAAAGTTACCAGTGATTATTTCTGCATATCTGAGTGCAGAAGAGGAGGACCAGCTGTTGATAGTGTTGAGGAACCACCGGGGAGCATTTGGGTGGTCCGTGGTAGATATCAAGGGGATTTCCCCTACCTTGTGTCAGCATAAGATTCAGCTCGAGGAGGGAGCCAAGCCGGCGATCCAACTGCAGCGTCGACTGAATCCGAGCATGATGGAGGTTGTGAAGAAGGAGGTGATTAAGCTTCTTTCCACAGGTTTTATCTATGCGATTTCAGATTCGACATAGGTACGTCCCACGCAGGTAGTCCCTAAGAAGGGGGGAATAACTGTTACTCAAAACCTTTTGAATGAACCTGTCACCACCCTCTTAGTAACCGGGTGGCGAGTTTGTATTGATTACCGCCGTCTTAATGCCGCTATGCTAAAGGATCATTTTCCTCTACCATTTATTGATCAAATTCTAGAGCGCTTAGCCGGACGATCTCATTTGTGTTTTCTGGACGGGTATTCAGGATACAATCAAATTTCAATTGATCCTAAGGACCAAGAGAAATCTACTTTCACTTGTCCCTATGGAACTTTTGCGTATCGCCGCATGCCCTTTGGATTATGCAATGCACTAGTGACTTTTCAGTGTTGTATGCTCGCCATTTTTTCTGACATGCTAGAACGCTGTCTTGAAGTCTTTATGGATGATTTTTCGGTTTATGGTGCTTCGTTTGATGAATGCCTTTATAATTTGGATAAGGTGTTACAGAGATGCAAGGACGCACATTTGGTCCTCAACTGGTAGAAATTTCATATGATGGTGAGTGAAGGGATAGTGCTAGGACATAAAGTGTCTAGCAAAGGTTTGGAGGTAGATCCAGTGAAAATTGAAGTTATTTCTAAATTGCCCCCACCAAATTCGGTAAAAGGGGTAAGAAGTTTCTTAGGACACGCTGGATTTTATCATCGGTTCATAAAAGATTTTTCTAAAATCGCCAAACCTCTATCCGAGCTTCTCGAGAAAGATGTCGTTTTTGCTTTTAATGACAAATGCTTACACGCGTTCAACGTGCTGAAGGAGAAATTGATTTCTGCACCGGTTGTTCAAATGCCGGATTGGACTAAGCCTTTCGAACTCATGTGTGACGCATCGGATTTTGCTGTAGGAGCGGTGTTGGGACAGAGGGTGGACAATAAACCCACCGTAATCTTTTATGCTTCTAAGATTTTGAATGATGCTCAATTAAATTACACAACTACTGAAAAAGAATTGCTTGTTGTTGTTTTCACTTTTGAAAAATTCCGGCAAAATTTTAGTTGGATCGAAAGTAGTTGTTTGGACTGATCACGCCGCTATTAAATATTTGATGGAGAAAAAGGATGCCAAACCTAGATTGATTAGGTGGATCTTGCTCCTACAAGAATTTTATATTGAAATTAAAGACAAGGCGGGGATTGAGAATGTTGTAGCGGATCATTTGTCTAGGTTAGAGAGGGTAGATGAAAAAGATTTACACATACCCATAACCGAGACATTTCCGGATGAACAATTGTTGAAAGTGAATTCTAAAGATCCGTGGTTTTCATATATTGTGAATTATCTTGCTTGCAGGATCATCCCAGAAGATTGTACATATCAAGAGAAGAAGAAAATTTTCCATTCTCTACGTTATTATTTTTGGTATGACCCCATTCTTTTGAAGCAATACAGGGATGGTGTTCTACGCAGGTGTATACCTGAGGAGGAATATGAGAGTGTTCTTCATCACTGCCACACTCTACCTACGGGCGGACACCATGCGAGCTCTCGTACGGCGGCCAAAGTGTTGGAAAGTGGCCTATATTGGCCTACCTTGTTCCGAGACGCCTATGAGTTCGTGAGATAATGTGATTCCTGCCAAAGGGTGGGTAATATTTCAAAGAGACAGGAGATGCCCCTAAATGTTTTCCAAGAGGTTGAGGTATTTGACCTATGGGGTATAGATTTCATGGGACCCTTTGTGTCCTCAAATTCGAATTTATATATTCTTTTAGCGGTTGATTATGTGTCGAAGTGGGTAGAAGCAATACCCACAAGGACTAATGATTCTTCTGTAGTGTGCAGATTCGTAAAAGAAAATATCTTCTACAGGTTTGGAGTGCCCTGAATGATCATCAGTGATGGGGGTACGCACTTTAAGAATCAAAAGTTCTCGGCATTGTTGAGGAAATATGGGGTCAAACATAACATAGGTACCCCGTATCACCCGCAAACTCAAGGACAAGTGGAGGTCTCCACTCGTGAAATTAAGAAGATTCTGGAGCGTACGGTGGCTTCTACGAGGAAGAACTGGAGTGCCTTACTGCCGAATGCATTGTGGGCATATAGGATGGCGTATAAGACACCTATAGGCACCACGCCTTTTAGGTTGGCGTATGGCCAGGCTTGGCACTTACCGGTAGAGTTAGAGCATAAAGCACACTGGGCGCTAAGAAATCTCAACTGGAGTTATGATGAGGCGGGGAAGAAGAGATTGCTTGAACTAAATGAATTAGATGAGCTGTGCATGACTGCATATGAGAACTCTCGGATATACAAGGAGCGCACTAAGTTGATCCACGATCGCCACATTTAGAAGCGCACCTTCAAGAAGGGAGATCGTGTGTTGTTGTTTAATTCAAGGCTGAAGTTGCATCCCGGGAAGCTAAAATCCCGATGGAGTGGGCCATTCACGGTGGAAGAAGTCAAACCACATGGCGCAATCTCGGTGCACGATGGGGAGACTACATTTTTAGTGAATGGACAGAGGTTGAAGCTATATTTTGGTGAAAATTACACGAAGAAGGTGAATGAGGTCAAACTCATTTCACTTTTGGATCAATGATGTGATTCAAGTCGTCTAGCCTAAGACGTTAAATAAGGGTGCTTGTTGGGAGGCAACCCAACCATTGGTACCTTAGTTTAGTTCATTTACATTCGTAGTTTAATTTGTTTTTACTTAGTTGTAGTGTAAAAAAGATACCGTGATCTTTTGTTACATGTGCAGGGCTGAGACAGAGTCGATACCATCGACCCTTGAGTCGATGGTATCGACCATGGTACAGGTTGGCAACTGCAGGAATCACACTGCGTCGATACCATTGACGGCCTCGTCGATGGTATCGACATACCAACAGGTAGATCGCAAGAAGAAGTCGATGGTATCGACATGGGTGTCGATACTATCGAGATCTTTGAAGATTTTCAGAACAAATCATCTCAGGAAAGTCGATACCATCGACGGGCATGTCGATGGTATCGACACATTCATGCAAAGAAGGTGGCGGCCGGGCCTCGCGAGGGTTTTCCCTAATCAGAGGGTCGATACCATCGACCTGCGTCGAAGGTATCGACGCGCCACGTCAACGATCCGCGAGGAAATATCAACGGCGATCGCAGTAGTCAAGAAGTCAATCCGGGGGATGGGTCGATACTATCGACCCTCGTCGATACTATCGACGCGTCAGCAATCCGAGCCCCGTAGATCCAGCCATCGACAACTGTCGATATTAGCGGAGGTACGGATCATGCTACCCGAGTCGATACCATCGACTCGCGTCGATGGTATCGACGGGCAGACAGTAGCGCCGGCCACGGCTATATATGAGGAGTGTTTGCGTCAGATGACATCACACCTTCAGTGCAGTCTTCCTCCACTTGTGCCAAGCGTGTTCTAGAGTTGTCCAAGCCCGACGACGAGCAACAACGTGCACAACACCGAGCTAGTTCTTCAGCGATTGGAGATTCGATTCTCCGATCTTCACTGAGCTCCCTTTCTATTCCCCCTTCTTTCACAAACATGGTGCACATAGCTGGTGCGTCATCTTCACGCATGAATCCGATGGACATTCCGGAGTTCGTGCCACCTCCCCCTGCTTCCATCTCACGCCCGCGGCTTGTTCATCCATCTGCGGAGATTAAGAAAATCTACGAGGAGATCGTGAAGAGGAAGATAGAGCCGACCCGATATGTTGATCGGGGTACAATCCGCAACCTGGGTTTTGACGCCAACCTTGCCTACATCTTGAAGGAACAGGCACACAACACGGGTAGATTGGACGACGAGCTGGAGTACCATGCAGATGGCCAGCCGTTCTTTGGCGAGTGGCCCACATACAAGGAATTGGTGGCTGAGTTCATGGCGTCACTGGACGTCTGCGTCGTGCATAACGATGTCATTGCCACTGACCGCGAGTGGATCAAGGGTCGGGTGTCTTTCCGGCTGTTCAACATCGACTACACCCTTACGCTCGAGCAGTTCAATGAGATATTCAACTGGAATCACTCGCAACATGACTACCGACGCCCGGACAACCACTCCGACTACGACGCCATCTTCGTCGAGCTGGTTACGGTGCCGCCGAGGAATTCCGTTAGCTACCATAATGTTGCGGTAGCTGACTTCGAGCACCCTTTTGTCCGGGTTCTCTACCGGATGCTCAGTTCAAAGTTGTTTGCTCGGGGTGATTTGGCCCTCAGCAAGTTTTAGGAGTCGGACTTATTCTTTTTGTATAAGCTCCTGAAGCGTCAAGAATGCAATTGGGGTGCCTTCTTTCTATAGAGAGTATTGGCGGTAAAGAGGAGTATGAGGAAAGCGCCGATTCACTTTGGCGGGCTCATCACCAAGCTGGCGTCATACCTCGGTTTGAATTTCCAAACCCTCACTCCTCTATCTACTAGGAGCAAGGTGAACTTGCAACATCTGCACCGGTCCAATCTCATACTTCTTCGAGATGGTTTGGCATATGCGCATTGCCACATCAACCACGCCTACCAGGAGTGCTCGTTGCCTGATCCAGTCTTCAACATCGAAGGGGCGCAATACTTCTGATGGCCAATCATAGCCATCGCCGACTCCGATGAAGAAGGCGGCAACGACGATGACAATGACGATGAGTCTGCTGAGGAAGAGGAGGCTTTCACACCTCTTCGGGCATGAGTGGCACCACGGAAGCGTCCTCAGATGCATCCGGGTGCATCTTCATCATCACAACCTACTCCGCCGCCACCACTGCCCTCACAGCCAAGCGAGGATGTCTATTCTATGCAGGGCATGTACACTATGCTGCAAAAAATCCAGCAAATGCAGCAGCAGCACATGACAATGTATACCGGTATTCAAGACACTACGAACCGATTACTGGACAACCAACGGGCGATGTTCGAGAACGAGCGTCCTCTCCTCGAAAACCAACAACAAATTCATGATCGGTTGTATCGGATGGAGATGCAACAGGAGCCCTACTACGACCACTATTGGAGCCAAAATTACTTTGGAGGCTATCCACAACCTCCACCTAGGGCCCAGTTTGATCCAAGCTTCCAGGGGGAGTTTCCTTCTTGGGACCCTTCGGCTCCGCAGTACCCGCCTCCACCACAAGAGTAAACCGGTATAACTGTTCCAACCTTTGAGTTTGTTTTTGACTATGAGGCCATAGTCGAATTCAAGCTTAGGGGGGGTAGTTGGAATAGTTCTATCTTTATTTTCTCTATTTTTAGTTTCTTGTCATTTGTTTCTTGCAATTTTAGTTTGTTGTAGGATCCACATCTATCTAGTATAATCATGGATGTCTTTAATGTTGAGTCATCTCAGTTGCATGTGCATGGGAATACAGGGAAACTAAAATTTTTTTGAGTGTTCACAAGCTTGAATGTGTTCAACCTTGATAACTTAACTTGGAAAATGATTGGTTTTTTTTACAACTTTAAAACAGAAAATCACAACTGTATATTCCTAATGATTCATGAAAGTGAACGGAATTGGTTGTTTGAGCCTGAACTGACCAAATGATAATGAGACTTTAATTTGAAGTAAGAGAGAAAAAAAACCTCTTAACTACACACAGGTCAGTGAGGAGGGACACATAATATTTTTCAAAGGTTCAATCAACTAGCCTTGTGATCTGTCCACCTCATTGTTTTCACAATCCACCAAGAATTGGAAGTAAAGTATGATTTTAACTCTTTTTGATTGCATGGCATGTAGATAAGACTTGCATTGCAACCATCTTCATTTGTTTTGCATGGAAAATGAAAAATAAAAAGATTAGAATAGGTATACATGCACATTACCCTTAGGTGCATGTCATGTAGTTGCATCCATAACTTTTATGAATAAAGTATGTCATGTACCTCATTTATTCTTTAATGGTGAATCACATTGTTCCATACCTTCCAAATAAGCCAAATGTTTGAGTATGTAGAAAAAATAAGCCCAATAAGTATTCATTGTCCATTATGGATATAAGGGTATGAAAAAAAAGAAAAAATCTGGAAAAAATGAAATTGAAGAAAAAAAAAGAGAAAGTCCTTAAGAAGCAAGTGGAATAAGAAGGAGAAAGGAACATAATTTCACATGCATTTCAAGAAGAATGAGTACATGATGTATCTTAGTTAGATATCCATCTCATTTTGAGATAGGATGTAGTGCATGCATCATTCCACCCGATCTTAGGCATTAGGGCATTTTTCATTTGCATTTGCATCATTTAGGGCATTTTTGTTTTATGCATGTTGAAACTGTACAATATTTCCATTTCTTCCATGAGCCACCTATTTCATTCAACCGTTTCTCGGATTGGTAGGCCACCGTGAATTTCTCCTCACTAATGAATATCAGGAGAACTGCTTCCATGTAGATGGTAGTTAGGGCGAGCAACGTAGTATAGAAGATCACAAGATGCACTAAGTCTGGACCGGCGAATTTTATTACGTTAACTGCCTTATGTGATAGTGTTCATCAGTTTGAGGTTAATATCTTTTATGGATGATTATTGTCACCTTTAGGGAAATTATCATTCTGTGGTTAGTGAGGGCCGGGATGTGAATGTCCGGTGGGAATCATATGGAATGTCTGTTGTGATGTTTTGATCTTTAGTTGACTCTGGCAATTCTATTCTAAGGTTTAGCTGCTTGAGGGCGAGCAATGTTCAAGCTTAGGGGAGTTTGATGCGATGATTTTGAGTCGCATTTATAGACTTGTTTGATAGGTGTTTTATGCATTTATTAGTCATTTTTATGGTTAATGTTGCATAATTCATTCATTTTGGTCTATGCTACCTCTTTATGTCAAATTCCTTCTATTTAAGCATTTTTGAGTATTAATTATCGAAAGAATATATTTTCGGTGGATTTATGTGGTTCTATGTGTTAATTTCAGGAAAAACAAGTATCTGCTGTCGTCGATACCATCGACGGTGGTCGATACCATCGACGGTGGTCGATACCATCGACCGGACCACAGGCTGACAGCCGCAAGGACCAGAATAAGATCGATATTATCGACAGGGATGTCGATGGTATCGAGATACCATCAGGTTGTTGGTGAGGAGCGAGTCGATACTATCGACACGACGGTCGATACTATCGACGGGAGGAGCTACAGTGACACAAAACGACAAAACCGTCACTACAGGTTCGTCGATACCATCGACCCGCGTCGATGGTATCGAGATGACATCAGGTGCTCAGACGAAAGAAAAGAAGGATTGCTGCTACCACGCTAGGTCGATACCATCGACCCGTGTCGATGGTATCGACACCGTCAGATATCAGTTTGATTCAGAATGATCTCAATCGGACGGCCGTGGTTAATTGGCGACCTAATTTGGGAGATATACCTAATGACGGCGCCCTTGATGGGGATATCACATCATTAGTTGCTGCACGCATCCCGGAGATCAAGGAGAGAAGAACGGAGCACGAGAGCATGCCCCAGTCGATCCGAACGCTGAAGAAGACAAATTCCACCATCGAAAGGCGGCAGAACGCTGATTCTACGCCAAGGATCGATTGGACCTTCTCCGTTCAGGGGTTTCACCACTCAATCTCATTTTTCTCATGTTTCCCTTTTTCTCCACTACATTGTACTCTGAGATGAACATGCGGGGCTAATCCCCTTTGTCTTTAGGACCGGGAGTAGCCTGAGAATTCATTGTATGACAATTCTATAATAGTAATTCATATCGTATCTCTTAAACTCGTGGTATAATTTCATTTTCTCCAATATATTGTTATGCTTGATCACCATAGTAATAACCTAATGCCCTTAATTGCTTTGAAAGAAGAATTAACGGTTGAAAAGAGATGGAATTTACGTTAATTGACAAATCCCTTGAACAAGGTGGTGTAAGATTAATGGTGGATACCGAGAGGTCGTTTTTAATGCACCTAGTTTAGGGTATAGGTTACTACGACGGTGGAACCGACCTAGACATAGGTAGTGAATTGTACCACGACAGTGGGCAATTCTGATTTCAGGCCACTACCCAGATAGAGAGATAAAATTGAGTAGCTGTATAGAATTTAATACAATGAAAACCTGCGGTGAAACCGCAACCCTAAAGATCTCCTTTTGAATTGATTAAACCAAACATTTAATCGATTGATTGTTTAGTTTTAATTTTATTTTCTTTTAATTTTAACAACAACTCTCAACTATTTAATCGGGTTAGCTGATCGCGAATAGCTAGTAGGAGTCCCCGACGATTTCACATATCCCTGAGTTCGACTCGGGCCTCACAAAGGCCTGTACTACTTCGACGCGTTCACTTGCATTTCTACGCACGGTAAATTTGCGTCAATTTCCCTTATTTCTTGTATAACAACCTTAAGTAATTATGGTATTGGGTTAAACTTTTTAAATTGTATATTATTAACATCCTATTATAAACCAAATTAGTAAGAGGGGATAAAAACAAATGATCATATTATTTCCTCAAGTCTTGGGTTCGTTGCAGATATAATATGCTCAATTCCACTTATAAAATGTTTGAGTCATGGTTGTACGCATGATGCCTGCAGGCAAGGAGCAAGCCTAGAGAAGTGGAGCTATCTGACATGCATGGATTAGTTCAAGGATCATCAATAAGGAAGGACCTGGTGGGATACTAACTATAAATAAAATGATCCCTTTTGATTTCTTTTCAAGTTATTAGAAGCTTGTATTAGTTTTAAGTGTGAATTTCATGTTATGAACTTATGATGTAAGAAAATAAAATTGTATCTTGTGTTGGTTCAACATTTTTTTAAGAAATCATTATCATGTTTGTTACACCCCCCTTGATAATTATGCTTTCATTCAATAATTTGTATGTTATAAAAAGTGGGATGTTACAGTCTTTCATGTCCAAAATGATCTAAATGTGCCCTGGGGTGAAATTGATTACATATTTATTGGATAAGGTGAGAGAAATTTCATTTTAGTCAATATATAGTTCAATCTCACTCTTCCATCTGTTGATGTGGTCTATATGAATTTATTTATCCTCAAATACACCCACCAGGCTCACTTCCAACACGCAGGCCCTAGAAGTGCACATCAAGTAGACAACAACCCAAAGAGTTAATTCAGTCTAGACTTTCATCCTAAAGAGCTTGTATCTTCCTGGCCCTGGGCACACATTGGGCAACCAAATGGGGCTGGCCCAATTTGGCAACATCGTGTTGGGAACTTGGTCAGAACTATCCACATCGCCCTAGGATCCCATCCTGAAGCGGTTGTATATATGTCCTTTGACTGATCCACTTCCATTGCTTGATTGAATTGAATGACACAAGCACACTAAGGTACATTTTTAGTACACAACTTAAAAAAAAGACTAAAATTTGAGCATAAATTGTTCCTGTGATATAAAACATGAGTGTATTATCAATTCTAAATAAATCCATAAAAAATCTAATAGATCATGTAATTAAGACAAATAAAGCTAAATTTGAAACAAAGCAAGGTTCAGGGTCGTACAGTCCACATACAAAAGGGGAAGCTTTTTAGTTTAGCTTGCACAAATGAAATTGATTTGAAGTAGGTTTCATGCATTCACCTTAACTATATGCTATCCTTTCAGATGGTGGTGTTTTTAATATATTTTTTAACAAAATTATACCATTTTTTCTGCATCATGCCCCCTTCTTATTTACAATTCATATTTTTATCTTTGGTTATATATCGGGTGCCAAGAGACCAAATGCACTTTTTTATACTTCTGATACCACTTCCACATTTCATAAAGACAATTGCATAAGAGACTTTCTATATTTTGTGAAACAATATTCCTCATAAGCAATTCAATTTAAGTTTAATATTATAAAAGATGTGTCCATGAAATCTTTCTATGTATATAGAAGAAGGACAAAATACATGACATGAATACATACAAGATGGGTCCCTAAATAATTCATCATCAAATTTTTTGTTAACACGGAGTTGTCCCTTTGACAAATTGACTACTATGTTAAACAAAACTTCAAATGTATCCACTATTTATTGTACAAACATGCATAAAATCCATTTCATTTTGTAAGGATTCTTAGGTTCCCCAAAAGATTTTATGGATGTTGAAATGTATTTCAGGTATGAAATTCACAACCGAAGTTAATAACATATACAATATTTCCATAAAACTAACCATATGATTTGACCATAAACAAAACATCCAAAGTGGGAAGCATTATTTATACCTTCTCTTAAAGGAGTTTTAGAGGGATGTTTCCTGCAACTTACTTGAACACGATACATTCTATAGGCCCGTACTATGTTACCCATTGGTAAAAAGGAGACATGGACCAAAGTCTAGTGTATGACACTGAGAAACACGCTCCCTCAGTTGGTGACTCCCAATGATTAAGTTGTTGCATGTCCAACTCCATGGAAAACCATTAATAAGAGAATATGATATCCCAACAAGATCACACTATGTCATTTTGTATCCATGTGGATTGGTAACTTATTACTTTGAAGGAAGGCACTTGATTAATAAAATGCTAGCCACTCATGATTGTTCCTCTCTCCCACTCTCTTGATATGATTAGGGTATAGAAAAAATAACTTTGACAAAACTAACATGGATCACTCATGTAATTTTATATGAAATGAGATAGAGTCACAGTTCCAAACCTAAACTAAAATGGGATCCGATTCAAAAACACTAACCATTGTTTGATTTATCCTTCAATTTTGACCATTCTTATCTTTCTCATGTTTAATATAGATTGTTATTATGTAAGAAATTAATCTTGAAGTGTTTGCAGCCAACAGAGGAAGGGATCATGACTGTTGTGGGGGTGTGGTGTCGGTGTCTCTTCTTCTCACTGCTACGGTCCCGACCCTAATTGGTCAGCCCCCATGTGTTGTTGTGACCTTCGGTGGCCTATCAGTTCCCCCTCACCTGTTGGTGTCTTTGTCTAATTGGATTTATATACTCATTTTCCCTTTTAAGCATTTTATTTAGGTTTTGTTAGCTTTGTTTGTCTTGTTTTCTTTATTTTCATTTTTGCCTTGTGGCCTCCCCCACTTTGACCATGTTATCCCCCCTTTGGTAGGGGTTTTGCTACTATCCTTACAAGAGTTTTGTGATACCTAGTTTCTTCCAGGTTTCTCATTTTTCACTTTTCTTAGATGAGTCTCCTTGTTATGTTATATGTGCATGTACGTGGTGGTAATCATATTTGGAACATCGCTTCATTCCTCATCTAGTTATCTCATGGGCTCCCTTAGATTGAAGGTATCTCTTGTTATTAGTTGCTTCGATCACTCGCATTGTAAAGAGATCTTTGCTGGAATTTACCTATTGCCTCCTGATCTCATCTTGTGTGATGTGTCGATTCCAATGATGAGTGTTCTTTGTTCCTCTATTGTGTCGTGAGATGTATATTTATCTCATGTTTTGTGAGCCACTTATCTCATGAGATGTATATTTATCTTAGTGCATGGAGGTGGAATCCTTTTTAGCCTCCAATCCATGTTCCTGGATACTAAGTAGAGATATATTGCTTACTTTAAATGGATTTCATACATAATACCAAATGACTTAAGGAATTTCTCTTTCATTAGCTTCACTAAAAACTAACTATGTATATCTATTTCATTAGCTTCACTAGAAACTAACTATTTATCAACTACATGCGTATCTTAAGGGAGGTGGTGTGCATTATACAAAATATATATGATGAAAAATCTCTATAAAACATCTAGGGGTTCATCAATGTTTGTTTGAAATGAATCATAGATAGAAATATCACAAATTATGTAAATGTAGTTCTCAATAGTAAGAAAGTTTCTCACTATGTATTTCTATCTATTTGAATCATTTCCCACTTTTTCTAGTGTGAGGCCCATTATTATAAAGGTGAATTGTATATCAAATCTCATTCTATATTAAATATATTTTTAGTTGGTGAGAAATCCAAAGGTTGCTAAAAATATAAAAGGGGACAACCATACAATAATGGGGCCACATGTAATTTGGAAAATAAGTAGTGATGTAGATCTAGGACTTTTCTTCATTGTTGTGTACTTCTCTAGGTATGAATGTTTCATTTCCCTAGATCTAAACTTCCACAATTAGGTTTAAATGTCAATGACCAATCAACTTGGATTTAGAACATTGGTCCCATTTCCATGGAAGTTGAAAATGCAGAACAAGAATATTAAATGTACATGGTAAATACAAAATAGGGGATAAGGGATGGATACATTGCAATAAGGAGATTCATCAATAAATGGTTCTGATGAGATTGAACAATTCAAAAGAGATCGATCGAGAGGGTGCCAAAATGGTGGAATTAGTGGATGTGATTTCAATGAGGTAAGGAGAGGGAACACATTTTTGGGAGATAGGAATGGACATGGTGATCATGAGATAGGGCCTAGAAGCAAATAAAGGATACAAAAATTGTAAATGTGACTTGGGAAATGGACAAAACACCATTTGTGATATTGGTTTGGTGAGTTGAGATCAATCCAAAACTTAAGAGTGGGGAAACTATTCTCTAAGCACAAGCATTCAGAGAATTTGGCTAACCTGACTATATTTTGGTTGTACTAAGAACTTTTGTAGCGGTGTGGGACAACAATAGTCTTTGAATTATTTATTAGGGAAACATCACTAAATATCTATTGTCAATTGACACTTCTTGGTATTTTATATGTCTTATGGAACTATCTATATAAAATTACTGGTTTTGTACTATGAGTTATGTTTTGTTTGAAGAGAGAAAGAATTACAATAATTTGATATACTTCACCTGTCAAGCCCCATTTTTGGTCACTCGATCAATTGTCACAATCATATAAGCAGTCTAGATAATGATGAAATTCATTTTATTCCTCAATTTTGCATATTTTTCACCTATTTAACACAAGTATTTACCAATTTTGCAAATATTAAGGTTTACGGATTGGAAATCCTTTCTCTGGACCAACAATTTATCTTTTCCTTGAGCTTTTTACAATCCTTCTTCACTATTTTTTTCAATGGAATTCATCATGAATAAACTATTCAATTCCACTTTGACGAAAAATTGAATTGCTCCTTTTTATCAAACTTCAACATCCATTGCCATTATTTTGTGGAGAAGATATTCAACTCTATATCATTTTATCACACTCCAAAACCAATGTTGTTATTTTATAAAGAAGATATTCAATTCCATATCTTTTATTCATGAAAGAATAATATGAATAATTGTTCTCAAGTTTCCATCTCTCGCTCTTCTCTCCTTTTTAAATAAGGAAAACCTATTTTCCTTTCGAGGGATATCCTAGTTTCTAGTTGTGTAACCCGCACAACCAATGTTTTGTACGTCCCTTTAAGGTACAAACCCCAATTTTTATATCATATTCCTCATTTAATGAAAATTTGTTAGTCAAGCTTCTTTCTCAATGCCAAAACCTCCAACACCAAAGAACTACAAATACCCCCGTATACACCATGAATTGAGGCCCCTTCCACTTATCTTAGAGAAAGAGAGTAGGCTCCCTCATCATGTTAATTCTATATCGACTATTGTCAAGAATCTCCTTCTTTTAGAATGAGGATTCGGATACCTTGGGATGCAACAAAAGCGGTAACAAGGAATTAGGGGGGGGGGGGGGGGGCTTTGATTTAGTTTTTCATCTTAACTGCTAGATTGTTATTCTTGAAATAACAATTGCCTATATATATTCTTGGTTAACTTGTAACAACTTTTGTTGCTAAACATCTAGATCTTTCGTGTTCACGATCATAACATATGATTGACTAGTTTCTTTAAATATATCTTTGCGTGCTTGATTGGGAGTGTTCATCTATGACAGTCGGTCAACCAAGGATTATTAAAACCCAATTAAGTCCATCTCTAACACTCATCTGTACTTAGAATGTAGCCTAAGGTTTGCTCCCTTGCAAGCCAATACTCTTTCAGGGCCCCACCAATGTTTGACGTCGATATCCACCGGGGCCCACCAATGTTTGACGTCAAGACCCCCTACTGCCGCCAGAGGGGATGGTTTTAAGAGTGTAGATCCACTAATTACCACTTGACCTGAGCATTAATCTAAGGAGCAGCACGCCGTCCTAAATAAATAAACACAGCGGGACTTTATATGTCTATGCTGACCATTATTTTATGAGAATTATTGGAGGGAAAGCGTGCATCTAATAATGGAATCCTGAGTCAAACCCCCAACCCTTTCCTCGCATCTCTATGTCTCGTATCTGACCTTTTGCATTGAGCCGACGCTTTGACTTTGGATTGGTGCAGGCAACCCACGGCGCGTGCATTCTTTCTTCATCCACTCATCTCGCAAGAAATATCCATAAAATTCTGAGCAGGAGCAGGAGGGTCAACGCACTATTGTTTTAACGATCATGCTATATGTCTCTGTC
This sequence comes from Alisma plantago-aquatica, assembly GCA_963693085.1. Taxonomy (NCBI): domain Eukaryota; kingdom Viridiplantae; phylum Streptophyta; class Magnoliopsida; order Alismatales; family Alismataceae; genus Alisma; species Alisma plantago-aquatica. The sequence continues at coordinate 576,735,832 of OY856411.1, forward strand.
GCGCAAACTGCCGGTGTACGTTTCTTCACCTACCTATTGCCTCCTCCACCTCCATAAAAAAGGAACATACAAGGTTTGACGCTTAAATTTGTATACACTTCCATACGCCCTTTCATGTCAACTACATGCCGCTTGCCCGACTTGACGAACAAGAGCCGGGGCAATGCTCGCGAATTAGCTAAAGCGCGGTCAAATCGTAGGACGGAGGCTCAGATTTTGTCGAAATGATTAAATATAGTATATAGCATATTTCGAGTGGCAAGAACGTCTAGAAATAATCCTTTCTCCACATGGTTTGGATGGTCGCTAGGAACGGGGATGGACAACCAAATAAACGGTGTTTCTTCATAGGAACACCCGCGAATTTGATCAATTACTCTTTGGGCTTTGAAAACAAGCTCACAAGCGGTGAAAACATGCTTCAAACCGGCTTTTCAGAAGGGTGAGGATGCTTCAAACCGGCTTTTCAGAAGGGTGAGGATGATACCATAAATTTAGGAACGACCACTCAAGCTCTGCGTAGGTGGCAATGAGACAAGTCGTATTTCATAGGTGTAGGCGCGAGAGAGGTCGTTCAATTGTTTTATATTTACAAAATTAAGTTTTCCCTCCTTATCAAACAATGATATCCCTCTTTTGTGGCGCGAGAGCACTCGTTTGGCAATGCATCGGGATTCTAGAATCCTTACCTAGTTTACTCAATCAATGTGATATTTTGTTAGGAATGAGACTAATTGTTGTTTCGCAACAATGTTGTTCTCAGCCTGATTTTGATTAGAATATTGTGTCACATTGATGTCAACATCAAGAACTCAATCTTGATGGACTTCTTAGTCTTGTAAAAAAACAAGACTACAGAAGTTGGGTTGAATTTAGAACGCGAGACTAAATTGCACTTATGGCCCCATTAGTCCAAATATAAAATCATGTGTCACCAAATTTCCAAAATAGTCAACAATTAGCCCATTTGACAATTATTTGGGATTCTAAATTCTTTATTGAGTTCATTCGGTCAATGTGGTATGCGTAGTTGGGATTGAGATTAATTGTTGTTTGGCAACAAATTTAGTCTCAGCCCAATTTTGATTAGAATATTGTGTCATACGGACTGATGGACTTTCAAATCTTGTAAAAGATATTAACTAGAAAGATTGGGTTGAATCCGGAATGGGAGACTAAAATTGCACTTATCGATCCGTTAGTCCATTTTAAATCATGTGTTGCAAAACACCTAGAGCAGCCATGTCCAAGTCATATCACTAGTCATATCACTGCATCTGTTAATGAAAGACATCATATCCAATTTTGATTTTATTTGAACATCACCTCAAATGGTGTCCTAAAGGTGGAACCTATGGCATTTTACACTCAAGAAGGCCCCTCGTTGATGAAGAGGATGCACATGTATGAGTCTTGCCAGTTCAATTGATTTATTCATCCACTGGTTAGGTATTCATTGTTATATACATGGTGTGGCAAATAATGATCACATTGAATTTTCAAACAATTAATTTATATTAGATTGCCACTTTCAAACAATCTCAAGCCATTCATCAAATAGTCAAATCATTGCATGTCCATATTAAGTTTGGATTGGAATTTAATATCATATCAAACAGTGTCCTAAAGTTGGAACCTGTGACTTTTTACAGTATACAAGCAAGCCCTTGTTCACTAAGAGGATGCACTTGTACGAATCACACCATTCATCTTTTCTAGTAAGTCTGCTGATTTGTTGATTCATGATGGTCAACTATTAATCTATTATCTACATGATGCGGAAAAGTAATAAGAATTAGGCTACAAACACCTGTCCCAATCCCTGATCACCCACCCATTCAGCGGGAGTTGTTGTTTATGTGCAAAATACCCCACTAATTGTTATATTAATATGAGTAAATATGATAAGAGAGAGAAAAAGGGAGAAAAAAGAGGGAAGCACTATGTGTATAAAAGACGGAGGAGTCCCTCCCATTGTCTCTACTTTATCTTTTAGGAGAGGGAAATACAACCCATCAACTATGAAGATGAATAAAATTGTTTTGCTCATAGCTTCCTATCCTTAATGAATCTTTTTCGAAATATCTTAGAATTTTAAAAAATTTTCCAACAAAACTAATGTTGATATACTTTAGAGGAAGAATAATATTGGAGACATATACTTTGTTGAGAAATATGGAGCCAACAAAGGACAGTGAAAAGAAAAATATTTTCAAAATTTCCTAACTAGAAGATCGCATCAACAACAATGTATTAGGAAAGAGGGTGCAAGATATATCTTGTCTTAGAGCAAGTCTGGCGGCTATCCTTGCACGTGGATGTTCTTTCTTCTTGAACTGCATAAGGATGGCAGTTGATGATGTCCTCCTAGCATAACAATAAAGCTTTTACGCCTCCACGTGATAACTCCATGCCGTACTTCCTGAGCTGGTAGAAAGGAGTAGCCCCTTTGTTTTTCGACATACTAGTGCCAACTTTTTCCCTTCCTATCTCTCCCTTTCATGGGTAAGATGCTAAGCACTCACATTACCACAACGCTAATGTGAATTGTTGAGAGACTTGGAAACCCCCCCTTTACATAGTAGTGGTAGGGTTAGGGTTTCTGAAACTCCCAAAAAATGAAGGGTCAAGTTTCTTGGTTGGACGACAATTGTGCACATCCACTCAATCGACTAGACAATCTAGTTGGTTAGCTAGCCTACTGGTTGCACACATCTAGTTGGTCGACTAGATTGTCCAGTCACTCCATTAGCTTGTAATTAGTGATGTAGTTAAATTGAAATTTAATGCAACAATTAATGGGAAACACTGCAACTATCATTAATCATTTGAACCCATCCAGCTGGTCAATTTGAAACTGTTGGTCGACTGGATTCTCTAGTCGATCGAATGACCATGCCATTCATCTATTGGGTGACACTTTCCAGTCAGTCATCTAAACTCTTGAGTTGGTCGATTGGCAGGTCCTATTAGGTACAAATGATAATGTCCAGTCTGTCAACTAAATTCCCAGTTGGTCGAATGGATTTCCAATATTGTTTTGTTTGATTATATTAACACTTTAGTAATCAAATTATACCACATCCATGATTAAACTCCTTTTCCCAGTCATCCTATGTGTGTGACCCTATACTCTGCATATTACATTGACTGCGATGTCTATAATCATATTATGACTTCAAAGGCAATGAGCGGTATCTAGAAACACTTCATTGCTATCCAAATAATTGGATAAGTTGGAGGACAAATTCAGCCTAAATGTGTGATCAATGTTATAGTAGTCATATAGTTCCTTTGTCATAGATATCCAAATTGAACATGAGGCATGGAATTATCATCCTCTTAATATTTGATATGTGTTTCTTGAACCACAATATACTATTGAGATGCATGTGAGATCAATATCACATATTGACTCACATGATCGTGGCCGTTCATTTCCCAGTTTCACTTATCAAATGGCAAGGATATAATCCCAATAGTAGGGACAAATCCCATCTATATCACTCACAACAATCCTCATGTGTCACAATGTACCCAAGAACCATTTATATGATAACCCTTATTTAAGGTCACATTGAATGGTATTAAAGTCCATTGAATGCCATGTGATCATTATAGTGACTTCAAGTCTAAGAACCAAAATCACCACTATCAATTTGAGAGATAATTCTACCTACCATTCAATGGTTTCCATTTAGCACTCCCAAGATAGGTATTTCTGGTACACTTATTCTCTAACAAGTACCTATATGTTTGATTTATATCCAATATCAAGACTCATGAGATTCATCCCTCAGTCAACAACAATCTAGTCTTAAGTATTATTATTGTCTATATAGCTTCCACAAAAACAACTGATTATGTACATGACTAGAATGTATATACTCGTATCATACATATTATGTCGTGTTTAGGTCCTCAACCCGAACCATATGTAATCAAGTAACATCATTCTTTATACATGAATCATGTTATATCATCTCATAATTGAACATACATAATAAATGGAAATTGCCTTTATTATTATCAAATAAAATACATATTGTCCCAATACAATCATCACATGATAGACTTTTAGGGCATATATACCAAAAGACTCCCACTTGTACTTAGAGCCAATCACTCATGAATCTAATCCCACGTGATCTAACATGACCATCATGATTTTGCTAAGAAAGTACTTTTGTCAGTGGGTTGGTAACATTGCTCTCAATTGGTACTCTACAAATCTTCACTTCCCATCATTGTACAATCTCTTGTATGGGATAACAATGTTGAAGTATGTGATTGGAACACTAATGAGAAATGGGTTCCTTGTCTTATGCAATAGCGCCATTTTTGTCACAATATAACTCTACTTCATCATTAATGGTTGGAACCACTCCAAGTTCATTGATGAACTTCTTGATTCAAACAACTTCCTTTGATGTGTTGCAGGCAGCAATTATTGTGCTTCTATTATAGAATCAACAATTGTCTCTTGCTTGAAACTTTTCAAGCTTACTACTCCATTGTTAAGACAAACTGAAATCTAAATTGTGCTGATTAATCATCTTTGTCAGTTTGAAAGCTTGCATTGGTTTAACTCTTTACACCCAACTCTTTCTAACCACCATAAACAATGAAGTGATCCTTAGTTCATCTCAAGTAGTTAAGGATGTTCTTTACGATAGTCCAATTACTTTCACCGAGATCTTGTTGATACTTGCTCATCATGCTCAGGCATACGAGACATCGGGACAAGTACATAACATTCTATACATTATAGATCCAATTGCAGATGCATATGGAATCTTATTCATTCATTTGCATTCTTCACAAGAACTAGGACATTGGGCTCTAGAGAGACTAACACTATGAGACATGGGCAAGTTTCCTCTCTTTGAGTCTTGCATGTTGAACCTTTTTAGCACTTTGTCAATGTATATACTCTAGCTTAGGCTAAGAAGACTTGTAGATCTATCTCTACAAATCTTAATGCCTAAGATATAAGACGTCTTGCCCAGAACCTTCATTGAGAAGGTACCTTCCAACTAGGTTTTTACTATTTATAGGGTAGGAATGTCATTCCCCATGAATAGTTTGTCATCTACATACAATATAAGGAATATAATTATGCTCCCACTAACCTTCTTGTAAACACATGGTGCATATTCTTTTTGACTAAAGCCAAACTTTTTGACTACCTCATCAAATAGAAGATTCTAGCTCTGAGATGTTTGCTTAAATTCATAGATCAACCTTTGCAGCTTCTAACTTTATTGCCTTCATTTGGAAGTATAAAACCTTTGGGTTGTGTCATGTACCCATGCTCATGAAGATTCATGTTAAGGAAAGAATTTTAACATCCATATACCAAATATAATAGCCATGATAAGATGCAATGCCAAGCATGATCCTGATGGATTTAACCATGGCAACTAGTGAAAAAGTTTGATCATAGTCAACACCTTCATCTTGTTTCAAACCTTTCACAACCAATCAACCTTTATAGGTTTGTATATTATCATCCATGTAGGTATTCTTTTAGAAGATGTATTTGCACCCTATGAGTTTTACCCCTTCAGTTGGATCCACCAAGGTTCATACCTTGTTGTTGTACATGGAGTCCATATCATATCTCATGGCCTCAAGCCATTTCTTAGAATTTGGTTCCTGAATTGCTTCTAGGTAGGTGTCGACTCATCGTCATTTATGACTAACTCATGCCTTATTGAGTCATGAGATATCCAAATCTCTATAGCTCAAGGTGTCTCCTACTAGGTCCACAAGGTTTATGTGTTACAAGAGGAACTTGAAATTATGTAACTGTGTGTGATTCTTCTTATTTCTTTTATACCTCTGTAGGTTCAATGTTTTCTTGTTGGTCTTGAACTTCTTCAAGTTCTACTTTCCTCCCACTAGTTCTTTAGAAACAAATTCCTTGCCAAGGAATACAACATCCCTCACAACAAGCACTTTGTTGTCAAATGGAATTTAAAAGTAGTATCCCTTGGTTTTGTTAGGATATCAAAGAAAATAACATTTATCCTATTTGAGCTCAAGCTTTTCAGGAAATTTCTTCCTAACAGAAGCTTCACATCCCCAAATATTAAAAAAAAATACATTGGAACATTTTCCAATTCATATCTCATATGGTGCCTTTTGAACCAAATTTGGAGGTATGCGATAAAGTGTAAATTCTATAGTTGCTAACGCATATCCCCAAAAGGAAGTCAAAAGATCAGACAAACTCCTTATTGTTCATACTTTTCATATTTAAGTCAAAAGGACATTTTATTCATCCCACTCTCCTCGTGTAGGCATCAAAATCAATATTACATCTACCACTTATAGGAATGTGATTCATTCCCCCTCAACACAACATCAACACACCTCTATCAAAAAGAGAAAACCTCAATGAAAAACTCACTAACAAAAAAGAAAAAAAGGGAAAAAGTTGCGCATGACAAAAAATCAAAGAACTATCCTTAGGTATCAATCCATTTAGTCACTATGTATGGCATATCTCTTCTTTCCAATATAGCAAGCCCTCTAACTCTCATGGGTAATAGGTTAGGTTCACTAATCATAATATAGTTTCTTCTATCATTTCCCCAATGACCGATTTCTCTGTGAATCGATCTAATAATCCTATGGTAGTGATGGCCAATAATGGTGTGCTCCTCAATCATTTGTTTTATTTCTCTTACTAGAGTGATTGATCTTCATGGGCATGTACTTGCCCCCCAAATACAATCACCAATGTATTTATCATCTAGTTCCACTACCGATAGGGTCAAGTTGTAATTATTTTCCATATTTAATGCAATGATGCTGCCTTATTTATATGCTTCAAATAGATCTTTACCATTCACCCAGTATCTAAACACGAGCCTGATATATCCATGATCGTTTCTAATACAACCCACTATCCATCACCGCTTGCTACCATCCGGGTGAGGAGAATAACTTGTAGTGATATGCAACTTAAGGTTATCTATATTAGGCTTTTGCCATCTCAGAAGACAAATATATCTCATCCTAATATCCAGAATGGTACTTCCATGTTTTGTCATCCCATTATATAATGAAGGGGTGTCTATTCTCTTGAATTTCTTTCTGACGATCTGTTTATTCACATCAAACAATATAGACTCCCATATGATCTCAAGATTAACTTTGTGCCTTCATATCTAGCAGCACATTTGTAGTTCCAAATATTCCAAATGATAAAAGACACCAAGCACAAAGAAAGCCATCCTTACAAGGAAATAATAGAATGCATTTCATCGCATGAATGGAAGAAATGATCCATATTGTCATGGTACCAGTTGTTTTCTATTTGCATGACTTCATATAACCATTCCCAGAAGAAGATTGCCAGTTCACTTTACAGAAAAAGATGATCTGATGATTCTATGCTCAAATAACTACAACAATTTCACAAAGCCATATGTATGTGACACTTTATGATATTATCATTAGTAAGGGTCGCACCCTTAAAGATCTTAAAAATAAGGGAGTTAGTTTTGGAGTAGCACATGTATTCCAGAACCATGGCACAATGAGAGAATGAGAATATGTACCTCCAATAATCTATTTTGTTGACTAGAGAGTGAACTTCCCATCTCTCGTATGCTTCCATGATAGAATGTCATTCACACCGGCAATAACATAACATGTTTCAATAATCGACAAAATTCCTTGCTCAGAAATTATTTGTGAGAGTGCATCATAGTCCCATCCTTCATGATCTTTCCAAAAAATTTCTACCCTGAAGTCAAGAGACACATCAACACAGTTTCTATCAAATTGTACCATGTTTACATTGCATCATTTATCATGCCAAAATGATAGGTTTCCTTTGTGTACCATCCACGAGCATCTAGAAAAACATTAAGGAAAACTATCCATATTTTCTTCCAAAATGGAGATGTGAATGTACCCTTTTTAGATGATATGGATCTGCGCCACTATGATTGGTATAAATTATTTTGTGTTTGCACTTGCAAAATTTAACCAAGAGAATATCTCCCGTCAAGATTTCCCAACGTGCCTTATACTGAAAAGCTTTCATAGTGACATGAAGAAACGTGATTCCCAATCCTCATGATTCTAAAGGCTTTGAGTCTTTGTCCCCAAAAACCTAAGCTCTTCTAGAGGTGTTGTCTCTTTCACTCCATAGGAAGTTAGATTGCATGGCATTCACCTTCTAGATAACTCCATTAGGGACATCCATATCTTTCATATAGTAAATGCTGATAGAAGATAGAGTATGCTCAATGAGGATCTTTCATCCTACAAAAGATACAATTTTTTCCTTCCATTTCACCACCTTTTTCTTAATATTTTCCAACAAGAAATCATAATGTTCGATCTTAGACCGACCTTTCACAATGGGAAGACCTAAATAGTCAAAATCATCCCCCAACTATGGTATATGAAGGCTCTATGAAATGGACTGTATAATTGTTGGATCATCCTTACCGCTCAAGAAGCCAGATTTAAATTTTTTCACCTTCTGCCCAGTTACGGCCTCATAGGACTAAAGAATAGAGTTGATAGTTGAAAGGGATTCAGTAACATCTCATGTGAAAATGACACCTTCATCTACGTATAGAAAATTCCGAGTGATTCCCCTTTTCCTCTAGTTCTGAACCTCATAATAGAATTATTCACCATTGCTTTCTTGATCTTTTTGCATAAAGCTTCTTCAAATATAATAAATAATAGAGGTGAATTGGGTTACCTTTCTTGATACCTCTAAACATTTGAAAGAATCCAACCGTATAATTGTTGAGAATGACGTTGACCCATGAGTTTGAGAAAAAATGGATGCATAAATTAATAAGATCATATATCATCCCAAATTTCTCTAATACGACTCACAAGAATGAACAGTCCACTAGTTCGTATGCTTTAGATATATCATACTTTATAACAGTGTTGTTATGCTCGCCATCTCCCTTGTTGATGTTGTGGATCGGTTCCTTAGCTAGCCTAATATTATGAACAATATCACACCCCTGAATATACGCACACTGCTCATCAGATATCATACGAGGGATAATGCTCATCATCAGGCTACTAAGAATTTTAGTGAAGATATGAAGGGACGCGTTCTCAATAGAGATAGGGCAGAAATACCTAGTCAACTCGATGGGATTGATAGATTTTAGTATCAGCACTATTAGACAATAGAAAAGGTTGTTGTGACAAGGTTTTCCTCTGAAAAATAGATTGTCTAGCTGAAGAAAATCAACTTTAATAATCTCCATGCAACAATGTAGAAGTTGAGAGACAATCCATATGGTCCTGACATAGCACTTTTGTCCATCATCATCATTGTTCTGAAAATTTCTTTGGAATCAGGGACAATAATAAGAGTGAATTAATCATTTCCTATTAACAACAAAGGATGTGATCCAAGAATAGTTCATCATCTTCAATGCACCTATGGGGTGGGTTCTCAAAGAATCCTCTAAAGTATTTAGCTGTCATGTTTTCCATTTGAACCTGATTCGTAATGTGTTCTCCATTATTGACCACACAGATGTAGTGTATGACGCCTCTTTCTTTGTACCTAGATGACATTATTGAATCTAATATTTCTATCACCACCATTTAGCCAGTCGATTCTCGCTTTGTTTCTAAGAAGTGACTTTTTTTTTGAGTCTTAGGGAGACCCCGCTCCCCCTCGTCCTCAAATAGGTGCCAGAGCCCGGATGAACCAAGGAGTTGGTAATTACAGTGGCCTGATTCGTAATGTGTTCTCCATCATTGACTACACAGATATGGTGTATGATGCCTCTTTCTTCGTACCTAGATTACATTATTGAATCTAATATTTGTATCACCACCATTTAGCCATTTGATTCTTGCTTTGTTTCTAAGAAGTGACTCTTCTTGGGAGAGAATGATGTCTAGCTCTCTTTAATGCTTCTACAAGGTTCCGTTCATTAAACTCATTTGCCGTGTCATCAAAAGCAATACGAAGAGTATGGATTATGTCTTTTAGGTCTTTTTTATTTAGTGCAATATTGCCAAAAACTAGTTTATCCCCCCTTTTAGTTTCTTTTGACGTTATTCATCTTGGAGAAGAATCCATATGATGTGTCGCCCACCTGGTCAATATCCATCCATCTTCAATGGTCTTCAAACATTCTGAATTTTCCAACCACATATCTAGGAACTGAAATGGGGACGGTTTCTTGGTACCATCATCATCAGGTGCTTTAAAGGAGATGAGAATTGGATAGTGATCAGATACTCTATATCTAGTAAGGTGTGATGGTCTAATGTGGGGTGTACAAGACAACCATGCTTGATTCACAAAACCACAATCAAGTCTTTTGTAAGTCGATGGAATGAGCTTCTGAGCATCCACCCAAGTAATTCTACTTCCCCCAAAAGAGACTTCAAACACGTCTAAATCAATAGCAAGATCATTGAATTCCTTCATTCCTTGTAAGTCCACCTCACCCAGACCCCTTTTTAATGACAATATCTAATGATGTTAAAATCACCTACAATCTCCCACATATTATCACCTATTGTGTAAGACATATCCATGAGAAACTTCCATGAATCTCTTCTGGCGACAGAGTTGCACTTAGAAAATATCATAGTGATAAAGGATATATCTCTCGTGCTATTCTCCAGCCAAAGCGTTAGTTGTTGCTGGTGCAACAAGAAAACTTTCAGTTTCAAACTGCTCACAACATACGCTCATACTTTTCCACCTGCATCAGCATTATCACAAGCCCAATCAAGTCCCACTATGTCAAGAATCTCCTCTTCTCTACAACATGCATGAAGGGCTCAAAGATGGCCACCACTATCAGTTTGCATTTTCTACATAGACAACTCAAAATCCTCCAAGTTATGTTATTACCAATACCTCTTATCTTCTAAAAAATGTTGAAAATTCTTAAACATGATGGAAAGGAGAATAAATAAAACATCTTTCATCACATACCCTCAAGGGTATCTGCCACCACTATTATTATCATTTGACTTGGCTCTACGTGAATTTCTTCTATCATTGTAGTCTAGATATCCCCACTCCCTCTAGTTGGATTGGGTCAAATGATTAATGATAGCTGCATAAACCCATTAATCGTTGTATTAAAAGTCAATATTATTGCGTTGCTGACCACAAGCCAATTGACTGACTGGAAAATCTAGTCGATTGATTAGATGTGTGTAGCTAGTAGGCTAGTCAACTGATTGGATAGTCTAGTATATGATAGTCTAGTTGACTGACTAGTTGTGTAAAGTTGTTTCCCTACCAAAAAACTTGACCCTTCATCTTCTGGAGGTTTTGGAAACTCTAGCCCTAACACTGCTATATGGGGGGATAGATAAGGCTCTCAACATACTTCTCATTCACATTTTGGTAATGTGAAAGCCTAGTATCTTACCCATGAAACAAAGAGATAAAAAGAGACAAAAAGTTGATGCTAGCACATCGACAAACAAAAGGACTACATATTTTCACTGGCTCAAGAAGCGTGGCGTGGAGTTTCCAGTGGTGTGTATGGACTATGTAGAGGTGCAAAAGCTTTGTTGTGCGCTAAGAGGATAGCAACCACCGTTTGTGTGCTACTCAAGAATGAAGCACATCCATTTGCAAAGATAGTCATTAGACTTGCTCTATGATAAGATATATCTTGTATCTTCTTTCCTAATACATCATTTTTTATGTCATATGCTAGTTAAGAAATATGGTCAAATTTTTCAGTTTCGCTGCCCTTATTTAGATCCATGCTTTCCAATAGTGCTACTAGAGCTACATTAATTTGCGGTGTATTGAGATGTAACTGATAATGTAATATTTTTTCTTTTTATTTTATTGTATAGGATGCAAACATTTAAATGCTTAATGTACATATTTGATTCAATACCACATACACTAGGGAATATCCCATAGGTACCACACACACACACAGATACATACACACACACACACACACACACACACATATATATATATATATATATATATATATATATATATATATATATATATATATATATATATATATATATATATATATATATATATATATATCCCATTCATTCACTACCCACGTGGGTAATTAAAGTTAGTTACCCATGCATGCATTTTGTAATAGGAAGACACATATTTGTAATGAGACAACTAACGTTGTAATGATATGACTAAAAATGTAATAGAAAGACTCATTTTGTATACTACGTAAACTGTTGTCATAAATATCATTTTTAGTATATTCTGAGGGAGAATAAATTTTTCACATTGTATTTACAAATTAAATGAGTCATTGTATTACAATTTTGTTGTTCTAATTATAAATAGATGTGTTTCTATTACAAAATAGATCCACGGGTAATTAAAGTTAGTTACCCACACGGGCATTGAATATATACCCTATATATATGTATGAATATCATATTTTTCATCCTAAAACATGTTTTGATTGTGGATGTATGTATTGTTATCACCAAAAATCATTGGATGCTTGTGTGGTTGAATGGTTTAATTTCCATATTTTAGTAAATTCAACTTTCTTACTGATTCTCCGCTTTTATTTCCAAATTTAATATAATACATAACATCCTATCTCCCCTCAAATGTAAATAAAGGTATTCACTTTACGTCATGTAATAGTACATAGGAATAACATATATTTAGAGATATCACTAAAGAAGGTTGTTTTGTCATACCAGTCGACACATTCGAAGGCCCAACTAACCAACTAAGTCACAACCCTACCGACCTGCTCGAGGCCCAACCAACTGATTGGAGTAGGAATCAGAAGGTCGACTGGAGTTCCAACTGACCAACTAGAGGTTCTCAACAACCGATTGAGAAAATTTCCAGTCGAGTGACCAATAGGAGTCCAACCAACCAACTAAAGGACCAACCAGTAGATTGGAAAATCTAGTCAACTAATTGGATTGTTTCCAATACATTTTTTCCTTTGTAGGTTGATAAATGTGATTATTGACCTTAGGTGGATGTGTATTTCCTTGTGGTTTTAAATAATTGCATTAGTATGGTTGTGATGTCCAGTGCCACAACAAGTGAGATTTTTCAAAACCAAACTGCGGAACTAAAACTAAACATCTAAGTTACTATAAAACATAGGAAATCATATAACAATAAGGGTTGCACCATATTCATATGAGTCGAGTAAAGCCACCTGTATTATATATCACCTGCCCAAAAAATTATAGAGATACTTGTTTACTGGATCTCAAGCCACATCCTGTTACACGTGATAACATGTTCCTATACATATATGTCATGTCTATACAACAACGGGCATAAAGCCAAAACCTCATATCTGTATATATAACAAAAACCTCCTCAAGGACCTGAGTGTACATGAACGACACATAAGACTCTACATCTAGACACAAGCAGCATATCCTACCTTGCAACAATTAGTGGTTCTCTTGCAGCTCAGCACCAACAACATAATCTCTACTTCCTTGTGCTTGATCACCTACAAGATGTGGAAACCTATGGGGTGATACCAAAGATCCCAGTGAGATATATAACTCTCCTCCAACATCTATTAAAAGCATAAAAGCTAAGAAGGTAAAAAAAACATACTAAGCATTTTGAACAGATTCAGCTAAATGATATGTACTCAACAGATGAAGCAGATTGAACAAGATTAGACACTTAACACTGAGTAGTAGATTAAGTTACATTCTAAAAAGTAATATGAAGAACATGTATTACAGTTGACTTCTCTTACCGTATTATAATTCAACAAATTAGTGAAAAGATAAGGCAAAGGGGCTCAACCAATGTTATTCATACGTCACCCTAAGCACATATACTACATGGTTGTGTTACATATTTCATTGTTGCCCTGAGGATTTGAGTCGTACCACTCAAATCTAACTGACCACTGCTAAGTTGAAATTGGTGCCATACAAGGTCAAATGAAAGAGCTAAAATTCACAACCTCTCCACACCTCTTGGTCAGCACAAGAGAAATACCACAGAGACATACCAGGAAACTACAAAAGATGACATATAGTCAATAGAAGGAGCAGCTCATGCATGGTCATCCATATAAAACACCTATCCCACCTTGGTATAGCTAATGATGCTAGAAGAACAAACTCACACATGGCAGTTCTTAAAAGAAGGAGTGGCTCACGCATGGCCATCCATATCACAAAGAGATTGGCTCACACATGGCCGTCTCACACAACTTGTAATTGTGGATGCAAGGAGATACCTCGACTTGCACCCCCACATATTAAAAAATATGCACTCTGAGTTATACTCATTTCACTAATCCAACAATTAGAGCTAATACTGGAAAGGATCTATGGCATAGGGCACCTACATGATTAGGGTTCAACTTGATTAGTTATCTAATTGGATGACTTTTAGCATCAATCAAGTTACAACATATAAAGCCAAAACAAACTCTACAAGAAGTAAGGATACATTGCAAATCCAAAAGATATAAAACATACAAGGTGTGAACTTGTCACACAATCACCACGTGATACTCAAATCTCTGTGATTTAGAATGCCAACATCGATGTTACACATCATAGAGGGATAGCAATCCCTTAGTCACATCACTTGAGGATATCACCTCTCAAGGCATCAAACCATCACCAGGTCCTATGACCTATCACATTAAACCTACATTGCTTCATCACATAGTGCCTCCTCGTTGTGCATAAGCACCACATAATATCATATAATCACCACCATAGCATACACAAGACATGTCATACATATCATCTGCAAGGTTAGGGGCTTATAAATAAGAAAGAGAAAGCTTTATAGCAAGACAAATAGATGACCATATCAATAGAGTGAAAGAAAATACATCATATAGCTCATCGTTAGGGTTATGGATCCATGCTTAGTCGATTAGGGTTTTGTAGATACATCAAATCATTAAACCCTAGATATGACACCCCTCATATTCTTGGAACACTTTAGGGTTAGGAAACAACTATCCACACAACACTACATGTGGCTTACACATTACTCATAGATGTGTATCGGTTGGGTTCTCAAGCATGTGTCTCAACCATCCATCAACCATGTGTCGTGACCACCCACCAACATGGGCCGCGATCACTAACCATCTTTGGTGTCTCGACCGTGACCAACATCATGATGTCACAACCGTGACACACCAGGGAGGGCATGTATCGACCCGAAACCACACCATGGGTAGCGATCAAACAAAAGATAGGTGGAATGTCACTACCGCGATAAGAGAAAAGGTCATTAACATCATAAGATCGTATAACTCTTCTAAAATAGAAGCAAGGTCCTAACTAAGTCATGACATGTATCTCAACTAAACGACAGACCATCATATCGACCGATACCACCAAAAGATCAAGGTGGAATGACCACCAAGGGTCAAACCACCACCAATACCAATGATCATCATTAAACCAAGGGTAACCAAGATCAAATGGAGGTAATCCATAGCTAAAATAGAAGAGAACAACATGGAACATCAGCATCCTAAAGAAGGAAAATGTATCCTAAGGTCGGTCATCAAAACCCTAACACTTGCATCATGAAACCACCATGAAAAAGGGATCTAAAACAAGAGATAAAACCAAGTTAAACCACACTAAAACCGAATCAAAACTCCATATAACTCCCAAAATACTTGATCATCATGTATGCAACCAAAACCAAGAACAAGAGATAGGGGAAAAACATCATTGCACCACAATTACCAAAATCGGGTACAAAACTAGGGTTTCAGATTCCATCCAAACCAAGGATGATCTCAACATCAACCAAGTTCTAGAGTCTATCCTCATGTATCAGAATGTTAAGGAAACATTTAAGAGATAGAAAACATTATCATGCATGTAGAAAAAGGTGCATTAATAAACAAGGTTAAGAGTTATATAACCCGCCTGAAAGGTCACACCAAGGGTTGGAAGCTCCAAACACATGATCCCAAGGGTGATGAAGCTCCTACAAAAGATCCACCCTCGACTACAAGAACACCTCAAGAAAGAGAATACGCCATGGTCAAAGATTTCCCAAGGAAATAGATTAAGAAGATAAAGGTCGAACCAAAAGAAAGAAGCGGAAAAAGAGAGAAGAAACTTCCTCTCATTTGGGTGTCACCTTGTCAAATCATGGCCTATGACCCCTTGTGTGGAGGAGTTTTCTCTCAAGAATGACCACCATGTATAAACATGGTCTAAGGCCGAGAAAATGAAAAAATATGGGGTATAAGGTCCAAGGAAAACACCACAAAGGAAAGATAAACACTTACCAAGATAGAAGATGAATAAAGGTCAACACAAGAACCACATGTAAGGTTGATCCTCCTTCAAGGAACCAAGAACAACACTTCCTTGCTACACCAAGATCCAAGATCGTACCATAAGGAAAGGATAAAGAAGATGGCCGAAAAAGATCACTTGCATGGAGAAAAAAGGGTTCATATAGCAAAGTAAGAAAGTGGTAGGTGAAGAGATGAGGTGTCAACAAGATAGGGCTCCAAAGGGACACTTGTCCACCTAAGAAACGAACATGAAACCACTTAAAGCTCACATGCATGAGATGGTGATACACTCAATTTTGGGTATCAACCACCTAGGTCACCCGACATGGTCGCGGCCGTGACCCACCATGGAACATCATCCATGGTCGTGACAACACCACCAAGCACAACAAGGTCGCGACACACAAGGTCACCAACCCCTCCTCGGTCGAGACACTCTATACAAAGGCAACTATCTCGACTCAAGATCACCCAAAACCATCTTGGTCATGACCACAACACCTAGAGGGGGTGTCTCGACTGCAAGATCCACAAAACAACCCCTGGTTCGCGACATAGGTCGCTACACCCACAAGGTACAGAAACCCTAGAAACCCTAATCACCCAAGGTGATTCCACCACTCAACCAAAGCTCAAACAAGGTGCCTCAAATCACCATAACCTCTCTCATGAGGCCAAGACATAGAAAGAACACTCTATAGATGAGAAACTACAAGATAACCCCTCAAATTGGGTAAATTGCAATATGCACTGAAACAAGTGCACAAAGCACAAACATCACCCAAACAAGCTCAAACTGGAGACTTAAGCTATCCACAAGCTCTAAGATCATATCAAAATATTAAAGCAAGGTTCTAAACACATCATCAAGACAAAGAAAACATGCTTAACCTAAAACATAGTCCAAGGGTCTTACAATGGCCATAACCATTGATCATGTGTTTGTGATTGCATGTTTCATTTGTAGATATAGTATGTATATAATATATGTTATAATTATGTGGTGATGGGATATGTATATATTTGTATATAAATAAAACCCCCAAGTTAAATATTAATACATAGATGCTTTCCAAAAGCAGCAAACATGAAAGGCTTGGTCGACTATAAGCGGGAACTCCAAAGTATGGTATGTGGACTATCTTATGGAAGTATTTAGTAGATATGTGGGTCTTCCAAAGTAGGGTGCATATTATATCGTGTTTGCATTTGGGTCAGGCTTAACTAGATGACATTAATAGGATTAAGTTCCTAGAAGCATAGAGATGGAATATGAAAAAGAAATGTGCATATCATATATCAAGAGTTGCATGGACTACAACTGGTAAATGTTGCCTACCTATATAAAAAAGTTGTTGGTGATCAACCAAATATGACTCATGATTTTATGAAATATGGATCTTGACCCACTAGATGATTGTACATTGTAATCTTTATGAATAAGTAGTAAGAGCTATTAATTTAAAAAAATAATGGGAGCAATAATTAATTAAAGGCTCAATTAATATCATAATCCTTTTCAATCAAATCAAATCAAAAGTGTTTTGAGATATACAAATTTTTTTATATAGAAATAAAAAGAAAACAAGAATACTTTTGCATTGCGATCGGCCCTTGAGAAGGAAAAACTGAACAAAAACAACTTTCATGATTGGTTCAGGACTTTGAGAATTGTTTTCACTCATGAGGGTAAGCTATATGTCCTAGAAACACTAGAGCCAGATGAACCCGCTCCCACTGGGTCAAGGGATGAAAGAGGTGCTTATTGTAAGCATTTTAATGATGCCATAGACATCAAAAGCCTCGTGATATGCTCCATGAACTATGAGTTATAGAAGGAACATCAAAATATGGATGTTCTTTAGATGGTAACACATCTTAAGAACATGTACTAGGATCAAGCAAGGAAGAAGACCCATGATGTTTCCAAGGCACTCTTTGAGTGAAAAATGATAGAGTGAGATCCAATAGGGCCCCATGTGCTCAAGATAATTGATCATTTGAAAAATCTAGAGAGATTGAGATTTCCTTTCGACCAAGTGTTGTCCATGGATATGATCCTACAATCATTGCTGGAATCATATATCTATATTAACATACACTATTATATGAACAAATTGGCTAAATTGTTGTTTGAATTGATTGTCATGTTGATAAATGTTGAATCACAAATGAAGAAGGACAAACCCAAATCTATGATGATGATCAGTAATGAAAAAGGGGAGTCTAAGGGAAAAGGTGAAGACAACAAAAGTTTTGAGGCTAGTAAAAAATCCAAGTATTCTGCACTTAAGTCTAAGGGAAGGGTGAGTAAGGAAGACAATTGTCACCAGGATAGGAATTACCCATTTAGATAGAGGAACTCCGAAAGAAGAAAGGGGATAGAGATATCCACTTTAGATATATAAGTCATTGATATTTATATATATATATATATATATATATATATCTACTTCTTCATCAAGGATATTGTTGATAGACACACTAAAGCTAAATGTTCATGGTATTAGATAATTGGCATCCTCATCATTTATAGGAATAACAAATCGATCAAGGAAATCATACAAGTATGTGGAACAATTGAATATATATCCAAATGGAAAGGAAGTGAAGATGACAAATCAGGACACTAATCCTATTGAACAACCTCAATGAGGACATTCCTCAGATCATAATAGTGTCCTTACTCAGTAAGACATGCCAAGTAAAATTAACCAAGGTTGCATCGAGATATGCTGTCGGGAATGAATTGCAAATGGTATTGACTGAACTAGGACATGAATTAGGTATCACTGATGATGATTTAAAACATGATGAATCACTGACATCATCTCAACAGGTTATGCAACGGTAGTTGCAGAGTATACTACCGATACAAAATGCTCTCGTCATTGAGTTAATAGTGGTACCCATTGATGTGGTGCATGATGATAGGAAATTGGAATAGGAGAAAGAGGAATCAACATGTTTGATATTAAAATGGTTTTAGAAAAGTTATGACGCACATAAACCTTGGATATTATCTCCATTTTTAAGAGGATAGTTATCACCAAGGAAGAGAGAGAAATAGATGATTGTGTAGATCTTCACAACATATAACTAGAATATCTACTAGCAGGTTTAGATCTTCAAGTAGTAGGAGGCCGTACCGTAGTAGAGGCAGGCAAGAGTGCAATCTCTATACATAGAAGAGGAGTGGAAGTTTAAATCAGTCAGTCAACTAGATTTTCTAGTTGGTCTACTGACCATTCCAGTCATCTATGAGGTAACACTTTTTCGTTGATTGAATGAACTCCTGAGGTGGTCGACTGGCAGGTTTTATCAGCTACATATGATATTATCCGATTAGTGGGATGAACTCTTCAGTCAGTAGAATGAATTTCCAGTCATTCGAATTAATTTTTAGTAGTGTTTACTTTGATTACCTAAACACTTTAGTAACCAATTAAATCATGTCTATATTTAAAATCCTTTTCTCAGTGCATCCTATGTGTCTGACCCTATCGACTCTATATTACATTGCTAGTGATGTCTATAAATAATATGACTTTAGAGGCAATAATGACAACTAGTAACACATCATTGCTACCCAAGTGATTGGATAAGTTGAAGGACAACTTCAATCTAAACTTGTGATAAGTGTTATAATGATCATATAGTTCCTTTGTCATGATATCCAGATTGAAGATGAGGCATGGAATCATCATCCTCTTAATATTTCAATCTATGTTTCTTGAACCAGAGTAGACGATTGAGATGTACGAGAGCTCAATATCACATATTGACTCACATGGGCATGGTCATGCATTTCTTAATCTCACTTATCTAGTGGTCAGGATATCACCACAATAGGGGGGACAAAATCTCATCTACAACACTGACAAAAATCCTCATATGTTATAATGTACCCAAACACCATATATATGGAAACCCTTATTCAAGGTCACGCTGAATGTCTTAAAGTCCATTGAACGCTATGTGATCATTTAGTGACTTCAGGTCAAAGAACTAGAATCACCATTATCACATTTGAGATATGATTCTAACTAGCATTCAATGGTTTTCCTGTATCACTCTCAAGGTATGGTAGATTTGTTTGGTACACTTATTGTCTAACAAGTACCTATGTGTTTGAGACAATATCCTGTCATGAATTAAGTATTAAGTATGAATTAAGTGTTATTGTTGTCTATGAATTCAGCCATCAGTCAACACACAATCTAGTATCAAGTATTATTGTTGTCTATATAGCTTCCAAATAATAAATTCCAATGGACATGACAACAATGTATATATTCTTATAATAAATATGATCCCATGTTTAGGTCCTCAACCCAAACCATATGTCATCAAGTAACATCATGCTTTACACATTTATCATCTTATATCATCATCTCATTATTGAAAAAACATAATAAATGGAAATTTTTGTTATTATTAATAAAATCAATTACATAATGTCACAATAATCATCGCATGACTGACTCTTAGGGCACATATACCAACATACATCTCTCCTATATTGTGATTTATGATTTTTCAATTCAATTCTAATGTTAACTTCTTTCCTATTTCTCCCCTCTCTTTTCTATATACTTCCCTTCTCTTTCTTCATATTGTACAAACATTTTTCTACTTTAGGAATATTTATTCGATAGAGTACTATTGTTTACTTCTTTATTCTCTCTTTCCTACTTTTTCTCTCTTTTTTTATACTGCCCTCCTCTTAATGTGTATAGTACAAATTTTTTTAGTACAATACAAGGGAAGTAGGAAAGAGAGAAGAGAGTAGTAAATATTCACATTATACTAAAAACATTGATACCATACTTATAAAAATAAGATCGTACACTACTTGTCTTTTTGGGATACAAATCTTGTGTTTTATAGTACAACACCTATGTTCTAGGGTACAATACTCATAAGTATTCTAGGATACAATAACCACGTTTTAGAAAGGATTTTGTATAAGGAATCTAATATTCTGGGGTATAATAGACATGCTTTTGGGTACTGTGCCTCCACTCTTTTTATGCTTATCTCATGTTACTTTTTTTCCTAAAGTATGTCAATATTAATCTTGTTGGAAATAATATTTACAAGAAATCTAATTTTTTTTGTTGGAAAAAATACATCATAGATTCAAAACAGATGTTGTCTTATTTCTCTCTCATAGAAAGACTCCTCCACTTATTTTGTTGTTGAAGTAGACTTTTCTCATCCTAAGGGCGGTTGTGCTGGTAAGGATGGCATGTAAGTTATATAGATTCTTTCAAATAATAATGACATTGGATTTTAGGATCCTATATCAAAATGTGAAAATACTGGGAGGGTTGAGTAATGGACTGAGCTATCTCAATTGGAGCCATTTCTCAACCTTAACACAACCCTTATCCATCCCTCATGAATTTTATGGATGGGTGCATGGAGAATTTGAACATATCCATATTTTTACATGGATTGGGGTCAGAAAAAAATAATCCAACACTTCAATGCCCTAAAAGTTATTAGGTACAGTTTACATAGTATGTATATAGACATATACTATGATTCTAGCATAGTTAGTAAAAAATAATTTTAACACCAATTCTCAAAATAGGTCAAGAAAATTAGGTGAGCAAAAATAACCAGGTAGGTCAGAGAATGTGTTTAAGCGGCCCACCTTTAATCATCTATACCAACAGCTTCCTCTCTTTCTTCTATTCCAGTGTGGGCCTAGTGGATGTGGGTAAATGTCACCAACATTAGATGGATGACAAAACTAAGTGTTGACATGTATTTTTTAGAGGACATCCTATTTTTGAGAATTGGAACATCTTCCCAGACCATAGTAAAAGTTTATTTATAAAGGCTTACAAATAAATTTGAACCCCAAACCT